>ML268808.1:0-50617 GCA_005239495.1 Nicotiana undulata
GCGTTCGTGGATCCCGAGGCTTCTTTCTTTTACTGCTTCATTGTCTTTTCCTTATTTCCAAGATAGTGTTGTATTTTTCATTTCCATACTTGTATTTAGTATTCCAGTAGCTAGTCCGTGAGATTGTGACACCGCGGTTTTGGGATTGTTCGTTGTAGATGTCTTATCATTTTGTTTGAGTTTTCTAAGATAATATTATTATTTCTCTGTTGTGAAACAATTGAAGTGTTTTGGAAGGCTCAGTAAAGTTTTGAGAGTTACTAGTGTGGGAAGTTTTACGTTATTTCATGATTGGTCATGTCATTATTCTCCGCATTCTTAAAGTTTCGTTATTTTTAATAAGCAATGCTTACAGGATTCTGTTTGTAAATTTGTTGAAAATGACGAACTATCGTTTCGTTCAGCATTAAATGATTTTAAATTGCTATTGCAAGTTATACGTTGGCTGGCCTAGCGGGTTCAACGTTAGGCGCAGTCACGGCCCAAAGGGTGGGAATTTGGGTCGTGACAATGGCTTATTAATATTAGTTTGTTTACATAATAGTTATGTTTTCAGTTCAGGAAGATTACCATAAAAGGGTGGAAGAATGACAACAAACTTAGCCTCCTTCAACTCAACTAACACATAATCAAGAACAGATGGAAGATATGAGAAATGAAATTCGTGATTTGAAGTAACAATTGGACTCCTAATACGGAAGATTTGTTAAGATGCTGAAATTCATGAGAAAACATGAGCATGATTTATCTGATGATGATGATGAACAAACTGAATCTGAGGTGTAGTAGTTTAGTTGTGATTTTTTGGTTGATTGGTAAACTTGATTGTGAGAGACAACTTTATGTATTATTTTTAAACTTGAATGTGGGCTACTATTTGGATGTTTTTATGTCCAAAATTATTAGGTTTAATAGTTGTTATTGTTGGTTTAAGTTGTGTTAGTGGTTGGCATTGTTGGTTTAGATTGTGTTGATGTATTGTTGGTTAAGATTGTGTTAATGTATTGTTAGTTTAGATTGTGTTAATATATCGTTGGTTTAGATTGTGTTAATGTATTGTTGGTTGGTATCATTGTAAAGTAATAGTTTGACAGGTGGTGTAGCTCAAAATTGGGCAGAATTCTGCTAGATTTATAGAAAATTCCAACTGAATTCCGACGGGAACAGTCGGACAGCTGCCCAGATTTAACCATAAATTCCCATATTTTCGACCGATTCGTTCAGAAATTTTTAAAAAATAACTAATATTCAATAGTTTTCGACGGATTCGTCGAAAATTAAATAAAATTTAATTTTTAATTATTAATCTCCGCCTGGTCCAGTCGAAAATGATATATTTATATTAATTAATTTTAAATAAATAATTATTTTATTTGTATTATTACGACTGATTCAGTCAGTAAATTCCGATCACTTTGGTCTAAAATGTGAAATATTTAATTGTCTGACTTTTGAACTTTGCGACCACTTTGGTCGGAAAGTAGTCGAAAATTCGTGATTTTCGACCGAATTCCGACTATTTTGGCGGTCAGAATTCTGCCATTTTCCAGTAGTGTTACTTGCAAACTAATTGCATATGTAATCTAGATGCCATTATTATTATTATTATTATTATTATTATTATTATTATTATTATTATTATTGTTATTATTATTATTATTATTATTATTATTATTATTATTAAAGTTACTAAAAATGATTCTATTTTTTTGGGTGAAGTACACAAATGACCCTCGATGTGGATGATCATTAATTTTTGTCCCCGCTTGCTCTATTTGCGGAGTTTCAATTTTAACAAGTATTGCGTAACTTGCTCTATCGGCAACACTTTTAATTTTTGACCTTAAAGTTCTGCCTATAGGGTAAGTGAGGATAAAAAATTAAAGACTATTCCAAAAAGTGTTATATTTATGCAATTTTTTAAGGAAAACTTACACAAATGTCCTAAATAAGTCTAAGTTTACCAACCTCTAGCCATTAGTCATAGACTCACCAAAACTAGCCAAGTACATATAAAATTTAAAAAATCAAATAAATAAGGTTTTTTTTCTCAAAGAATCACATGCAAAAATCAACTTCCATATTTTGAAGCATGATTAACTGTAACACCTCGTACATTCGGCGTAGGTATGAATGAGTTAAAGAAGTAGTAAGGTTATATTTTAGACATATAAATTCCTATTGGGATGATTATGGGTGAAAATAGTTGTTTCAAAATCAAGATGGAAAGTGAGGTGCATAAGATTCGACAAAATCGACTAAGTTTGCAGAAGATCCATCTTCCAGCAGTGTTTAGTGAAAATGGGTAAATAATATTAGAAACCCCAAAGCATAAAAGTTGTGGGCCTTCGAAATAGATTTCCAACGATATATTATGTAGCTCGAAGGGATATCTGTGTGAAATGTTATGCCCGTTTTACAGAATACTACACCATATGCGCACCCACTAGCGCGAGACTAGCGCGCCCGCACTAATGGGGTTTCGTTCTGGCCATTTAGCGCGACCAGTAGCGCGCGTTGGGCCTCCAGGTGCGTGGGGGAGCTAGTGGGGGGTTATTTTAAGGCTATACTTCGTCCCCCACACCCCAAAACATAAAAGAATGCTCTAGGAAGGAAAACTCTCAAAAATCTAACTCCTTAAAGGTCCCTCCACCATCCAAGGTAAGTTCTAATGGTGATTCCAAGTTTATTTCAATTCCCCAATATCTTATTAACATGGGTAAATCCTCCATATCATTAGATATTCGATTTGGACATCATTGTTGAGAGAAGGAACCCTAGAACTCGAATTCAAGGGGGATTGAACTTCAAAAGGTAATGTCTTTACCCTCTAATTGATTCTAGCATTGGATTAATGATTATAGACTCTAGTTCATGAGAAATGAATTGATGGGTTTGATAGAAAAGCATGAACGGCTATAGGTATGGGTTGTTGATTATTGATTATTGGTTAAGGGTGTTGTTTACCTTATGAGTGATAAAGAATAATGTAGATTATAACGATTTGAGACTCTAGAATTTATCTAGGAGCAAAAAAATGAGTTATTGGGTATAGAAACACCATTAATAAGGGGTATGCAGCTTTATGTCACCAAGTGTTTGATAAAATGCCTAAGTGACCAAAACATGGCTATTGTTACTAATATTGAATCCTTTTGACTTGCATTGATATAGATTAAAGTTGAAAGGGTTGGCAAATATTATATTACGCTCAAGAGCAGGAAATTAAGGTATGTGAGGCTAACTCTCTATGTTTGGGAATGTTATTGATTCTCCCTACACTACGTTTCTTTTACGACGTTACCAATTGCCTCAGAAATATAGTTAAGCCTAGTTCCTTAAATAGTTGCAGAACTTCTATTCTCTAGCTTCATAGCTTGTTCATGACTTTCATTCTGAACGTTGTGAGCTCATTTCGTATTCAATATAGACTTGAGTTTGATATCCTTGAGTCTCAGTATAGCTTACTCAGCATGTCATAAACAGTTGAAGTTTCGATTTTCATTATCAGTTCATGAATACATGTCTCAGTCTAGCTCTATTCAGTATTCAAGTATCATGTAACTCGGTATGGTTCAGTATTTAAACATCATGTATATCTGTATCATGTATGTCAGTATGATTCTCAGTTTCTGAATGTTGAACACCTGTATTTGGGCCTGAGGCCGCAGTTTATGCTTTGTGCATCTTTGAGCCCGATGCCGCAGTTTATATGCTTTATGCATCTTTGGGATCGAGGCCGCAGTTTATGCTCTATGCATATTTGGGCCCGAGACCGCAGTTTATGCTTTATGCATTTTTGGACCTAAGGTCGCAGTTATGTATACGTATACTTGGGCCCGAGGCCGCAATTTGTGCACATATATATATTGGGCCTGAGGCCGCAGTTTATGCTCTATGCATATTTGGGCCCGAGACCGCAGTTTATGCTTTATGCATTTTTGGACCTAAGGTCGCAGTTATGTATACGTATACTTGGGCCCGAGGCCGCAATTTGTGCACATATATATATTGGGCCTGAGGCCGCAGTTTAATATTAAGATAAACAGGTTGTTCATCATTCAGAAGAGGGAGTATTCATATCCTTACTTCATATGTTTAGTTCATTTATCAGTTATCAGTTATCAGTTCAGTTATCAGTTATTAGTTATCAGTTTAGTTATCAATTATCAATTCAGTTATTAGTTATCAGTCCAGTTATCAGCTATCAGTTGTTAGTTATATGTTATCATTTCAGTTATCAGTTACCAGTTATCAGTTTAATTATCATTTCAGTTTCAGTTTCAATAGTCATCATTTCAGTTATCAATTATTAATTCTCAGTTATCAGCTTAGTTTCAGTTTCAACATTTATAATTATTTCTTTCAATTGCTTTACATACCAGTACAATTCAAATGTACTGACGTCCCTTTTGCCCGGGGCCTGCATCTCACGATGCAGGTAATGATTTACAGGTTGACGATTCAGAGCGCTAGGATTCTTGTACCAACTATTTGGTGATCCCCAGTTCTCTCGGGGCATTATCATTACCTTACATTCTTCAGTATTTTCAAACAGTCAGTGTTTTCAGTACTTCATTAGAGGCTTCATAGACTAGAGTAACAATTAGACAGAGTCGCACGTTTTTCATATTAAGCCATGTTGGCTATAAATATGTTTCAGAATTGTATTAGTATTTCCACACTTTGATTTACATCATCCAGGCTTTCAGTATATCATCATGTGTTAGTTTATCTTCCGCATTCAGTATGTTATGATATCACATGTTGATTCAGCCAGCCAGTTGGTTCGCTCGGTGACATGAAGTCAGGCACCGAGTGTCGTGTTACGTCCAGGCCCAGGTTCGGGGCGTGACATTAACAACATTAGATGAAAGACGAAAAGAAAATTTCATTGGTGAGGTAGCAAATAAGGTGATGAAATACAAAAATAAAATATACAATATTTCAAAAAATCCAAGCAAAAGAGGAACTTTTTCAATGGGTATAATTGAAATTCATTGAAAACATATAGATAAGTCAATATACAAAATTTGAGGAAGATTGGAGGTGATTTGGACGGGTTTTGTATCAAAATTCGTAATTAAATCGAGTTTACTTTTTTTTTCTGCGACACATGTATCTCACATACAGGTATACATGGATATACATGTGATACACAATTGATACACAGTGTGATATACATATCATTTTTTTTCATGTTTAGTTTTTACTTCGAATTTTCAATTCAAACCACCTTAAAACTTCACCAAATCATCCCAAAACTGAGATTCAAGCTCGTTAAGATGTACCCAATATGTTCTAATAACATCCACTCAAAATAAAGCAAAACTTTGATATTTTTTTGCTACAGATAGCTAATTGGCTAATAATAGTAATATTTGGCTAATACATGCATATAAAACGTGCATGCAATCACAAGTTACCATAAAACTTTGTGGAAGAACTCAAAAGTCATTCTCGATTAAAGCAAAACACTAATTTAATTAACAGAAAAATTAGAGTACTGTTGCTTAAAATCTCTGCTATATAAGGGCCAGTACCCATTAGTATACCACAAAAGCAAATTTTTGTAGAGTAAAATTCACTGAAATTGAAGTAAAAATGTTTTGGTGCAGTTTGATTCCTGTTGTGGCTGTTACAGTTGCAATTACTGTTGTGCTTAATGTTCATTTTCACTTTCATTACTCTCATCCTGAACATCACGATTATAAAAATGAATGAATTGAAGGCAGATTAACTTATATACAATGCTTCAAGTATTTATGTAACTCTTTGTATTTGAAGTATTGCATGCAGCTTTTTGGAGCATTAATTCTCTCTTTTAATATTTTTCGAGACATGAGTTCTTGTGTCTTTAGCAATTTTTGGTTTTCCTTTATCTTCTCTTTTTCTCTTATGGTATGGTTTTCGTCCAAGTTTAAATCTCGTAAAGCGTAGGATGGCAATAGGGCGGGGGCGGGTTTTGTTTGATGCGGGGCGGGATGGATTTACTCTTATGCGGGTGCGGGGCGGGCGGGTTAAAACAATTTTTAAAATTTTTAAAGCGGGTTGCGGATTTATGCGGGGCAACTTTGAATTTTATCTTTGTTTTAAACAAAATAATCATTTCAATTACAATTTCACATGCTTCTTCACTGACACGAATACTATTTTGATTTATAATAAACCAATTTGCATAAGTCTCGTCAAAATACATAACTTATAACCCATCATAAATTTTCATTCAGTCTAAATTAATATGACACTTTTTACCTTTAAAATTTTATAAAAATTTAACAAGTTTTTAAGTAATTTAATAATTCAAGGTTTAGATTTTTATATCATGTTTTGCGGTTAACTCGATTTTTAAATGTCACCAAATTTTTCTTTAATAAAATAAATAAGTTAAAGTGTTAAATTATGTGCCTAATTATACATCTATCATATAACTAAGAAGACAAAATATATAAACAATACTGTTTAGAAAAAAAAATAAAGAAAAAAGAAAAAAGAATTAAGTGGGGCGGGGCAGAGAGAAAACTGAAAAAATAACTATGCGGGGCGGGACGAGTTGAAATTTTTGTGAGTTTTGCCAAATCCGTTCTACCCCGCCCCATTGCCATCTCTACATAGAGCCAAGAAAAATAATTAAGTGAAAGCCAAGAAAAATAATTAAGTGAAAGCCAAGATCTTGGTGTTATTGCTAATTGATCTAAACATTATAGAGCTTGGTGTTATTTATACGTATTAACCATAAAGATTATGCTCTTTTTTTTATGTGTGAAAAATTTAACATTATATTTTGTTGCAGTTGACGTTTATTAGTAACTTAATTGACACTTACAAATATCTTAAGGGGAAATTTCATATAAGAACAACTGAGCTTCATACTTTTTAATTTTGTAGCTCATATTTCAATTTACAACCAACTAGTCCAAAAATAATAGGCTAAATTTCAACATCCAACTCCAATAGTTCTAGAAATTATAATTTAATTTTTTTAAAAGATTGCTCAACCTTTTAAGTTAATTTTTGAATCAGTAACTGTGACTCAAATATTAGTTCAACAAAACAAATTGATTTGGATGGTGAAAATTAAATTTTTAACAAGCTTAAACATGTGGGTTTAAATTTTGAATTTGATTTTGTGAGAACTTTGGAGTGGGTGTTATTTAGATTTGTTAGAAATAATATAAGGAGGTTGTATATAAAATTTGAAATCATTTAATGGAGATTTGGACTGGTTTTGGACAAGAATCGCAACTGAAAATCGTGGAAGAAGTTCATCTACAGACGCTTGTATAAAGGTGTATAATATTGTATAAGATGTGTTTATACACTCATATACACTATTATACAATATTATACACAATTATACAAAAAACTGACTTCGTCTTCTTCCTTGTGTCTTCTCTAAAATTTAACTCAAATCTTGTTCAAATCTACTCCAAATCACTTCCAAATTAAATTTTGAACTTCTCTGATATTTTCAATCAATTGGAATAACACATAATCCAAACAACTAACAAACTCAAAAAATCATATTTTCGAAAGCAAAGCTTTGAATGGCCTTCAATGGTGGACTTCTACTCTTCAATTTTCTTACATTGCAACCAGGTGACACAGGGTAAGAAGAAGCAATGGCGGACGGCCCCTTGAAGCATATGTAGAAGATGTGAGAAGAAGAGAGAGTGAACGCAAAGGTTATAAGAACACATATTTAACTCCATAGCTTTTAGAAGCAATGGTTGTAAGAACACAAGTTTTGAATTTGCTAGTGTTTTCAGAATATGTACAATATGGGCTAGGTTGGGTAAAGCTTAAAAACATGGGCCATTTTTTGGTATGGTGTGAGATCATGTGTATTTTCTTGTAATTCTTTCATATTTGGAAAATTTTCACATAAGAACAACTGAGCTCAATTCTTAGTATGGGAAGATCTAAAGGAGAGGTTTGACAAGGTAAATAGAATGAGGATTTTTCAATTACATAGATAAATTTCTACAATTTTCCAAGGAACGTGTTCAGTTTTCATGTATTTCACGAAATGAAAGAGCTCTGGGCTAAGTATGATGCAGTGGTACCTTCAACAAACTCGACGGAGTATACAAATCATCTTCAGAAGCAGAGATTATTGCAATTTCTAAGTGGACTGAATGATTTATGTTCTCAAGCTAGAAGGCAAGTTCTAATGAAATCTGCAGAGCCTAATTTGAATCATGATTATGCTCTAATTGTTGAAGATGAAAGTCAAAGGAGCACTTCAGGAACTTCATCACACACTGGGTTGAACTCAATAGCCGAGTGAAATGACATTACAACATTATGGAGTTCATCAGCCAAATGAGGTACACACCAGAATAATAATATAAATTACAATGTATTCTGTGAATATTGCAAGATGAAAAGACATAGCAAAGAGAATTGCTACCAGCTGATTGGCTATCCGACATATTTCAAAGGGGGAAGGAAGCAAGGAGCACCTACTGCCTATCAAGGAGCACCTTTTGGTAACCAAGGAACAGTCTCTAGTCACTCTAGCCAAAGAGCACGTGCCACACAAGATGGATGATTCACAGTCCAAGCTAAAGGAAGCTATAATGGGAAACATGGCAAACATGTATGACTGCAACTTTTGGGAATCTTTATGTAGGAATAACACATGGAAACAACAACCATATGCAGCTGCAGGGTCAAGGAGCTCATAGTCCTGTGAAGCTTCAAGGTGGACAGTCTTAGGGACAATCTCAAGGATCTACATGGGGTGTCACTGTTGCATTTACTCCAGAACAATATAGCCAAATCCTACAAATGCTCATCAAAGAGAATGTTCCAGAAACATCAGCCAATATGGCAGGTACCATTTGCTCCTTCATGGCTAGTAAAACTGGTCATAAATGGATAGTAAATACAGGTGCAACAGATCATATGGTATCTATTCCTGATATATTGTTTGATTTGACTATGGTAAGCAAGGCTCATTAGTGCATTTACCTAATGGAAAACAGTTGCCCATTAGCCATGTAGGTAATGTAGATTGGATCAGGGGGACATCAATGGTGTGTTGTGTGTACCAGACTTGAAGTTTAACTTGTTGTCAGTGGCTAAGCAAACTGGAGAATTGCAGTGTTTCATGTCTTTCTATCCTGATATTTTCCTAATTCAGGACCTTCACACTGGAAAGGTGCAGAGGACTAGTAAAATGTACAATGATCTGTATTACTGGAGAAACAACATAGAGAATAGGATACCACACTTATTAGTGGTTGTTGTGACTCAATCAGCAACGTTATGGCATAGGAGATTGGGACATGTACCTCACAAAATACTACAACAAATGAACATTTGTAAGAAGGCTAAAATAAGTGTTGACAAAGCTTGTTCTATCTGTCCTCTAGCTAAGCAAATTTGGTTTCCTTTTCCTCAAAGTACCAGTAGAGCTACTTGACTGTTTGAACTAGTTCATGGTAATGTATGGGGTCCCTATAAGGTGCCCACACATAATGGTCATAGATTTTTCCTTACACTTGTAGATGATTGGTGTAGAATGGTTTGGGTGTTCCTGTTAAGATTGAAAAGTGATGTTCAAGTTGTACTGAAAGATTTTTTGTCATTAATAAAGACACATTTGATAGTTCAATCAAGGTCTTCAGGAGTGACAATGGAATAGAGTTCTTTAATTCTCATTGTGCAGATTTATTTAGAAGTGCGGGAATTGTGCATCAAAGTTCATGTATTTATGCTCCTCAACAAAATGAAGCTCTTGAATGAAAGCATAGACAACTTCTTGAGGTAGCAAGATCCATCAGGTTCCAAGGTTGTATTCCTCTAACTTTATGGGGATTATGTGTCCAAAATGTTGTTTATATGATCACAGGATTACATCCACTGCCTTGGGAGGAAAATCACCATTTGAGGCATTTTATGGGAAAAGTCCTAACCTACAACATCTATGGGTACTGGGATGTTTATGTTATGCTACAAATGTGGGAGCTAGAGGTGATAAGTTTGGAGCAAGAGAAATCCCAACAGTACATATGGGTACGCTACCACTCAAAAGAGCTATAGGTTGTACAATTTGGCAAATAAATTGTTATTTGTCAGCAGAGATCTGTCATTTAGAGAGGACACATTCCCCTTCAGATCTTCCTGCTACTAATTTAGACCACCTAAACTTGTGAGGTCTTGGGATGATTGTCATGATCCTTTTGTTATTGACATCAATACTGAAATAACTTCATTGGAGCCCGCATATGTTCCCTCTAGTCCTTCTGTCTCTGCATCTCTATATTTAACAGATTCTGTTGCGGTATCTCTGAGCATGATACATCTATATCAATCCTAGATGTGGCTACTGACGCTCCTACTCTTGGTGAGGCTTCTCATAATAATATACCGGAGGCGATTATTCCTCCAGGTCCTAGTGAACCTACAAGCATCAGGAAGTCCTGTAGAATATCTAAGTCTCCTAGTTGGCTTAATGATTATATCGATAAGGAGTTCAAACCATTATCACATGTTGTGGTGGGTGCAGTTTATCCTCTATCTACATATATGTCATATGCTTCCATATCAGACTTTTGTTATATGGTTCTCTGCAACATCTCATATGTGAGGGAGCCTGATTCATATGAGGAGGCTCTTCATCATCCATAGTGGATAGCAGCTATGCATCAAGAACGTCAAGCCCTTCAAGACAATCATACTTGGCAGCTGGTATATTTACCACTTGACAAGAAGGCCATCGGTTGTAAGTGAGTATTCAAAATCAAATACAATGCTAAAGGAGAGGTGGATAGATACAAATCTCGATTAGTTGCCAAAGGGTATACACAACAAGAGGGGTTCGATTACCAGGAAACTTTTTCACCTGTGGTGAAGATGGTCACTGTAAGGACTGTTTTATCACTAGATGCAATGCATGGTTGGAAACTACATCAAATAGATGTATTCAATGCATTCCTTCAAGGTGATCTTATAAAGGATGTCTACATGATTCCCCCTCCTAGTCTTCTAGACAGGGGGAGTGTAAGAGAGTATGCAAGCTACAGAAATCACTGTATGGCTTGAAATAATCCTCTCGAAAATGAAATTTCAAACTTTTTGAAGCACTTATCTCCTCAAGTTTTGTACAAAGCCATCATGATTATTCCCTTTTCAGTCAACGATAAGGGGAAGACATAGTGGTTATATTGGTTTATGTGGATGATCTTCTTATCACTGGTTCTTCTCCCACACTCATTCATGTAACCAAGTCCATGCTTCATCAACATTTCAAGATCAAGAATCTGGGGAAAATGAGATACTTCTTTGGTCTTGAAATTGCAAGGAGTTTAAATGGTATATTAGCGTGTCAAAGGAAGTTTGCACTAGCCCTTATTGCAGACTTAGGAGTGGACGACTCTAAGACAGCTGGTACACCCATTGAGATGAATCAAAGGTTTACCAGTGCTGCCTTTTATCACAGCTTTACAACTGAGAACAATGCTGATGAGTTATTTTCTGATCCCACTGGGTATCAGAAACTGGTAGGGAAACTACTCTACCTAACAATGACTCGATCAGACATAAGTTACACAGTGCAGAACTTGAGTCAATTTATGCATAAGCCAAATAGATCACACATGGAAGGGGCTCTAAGGGTAGTGAAGTACTTGAAGAATGCACATGGCTTGGGCATCTTATTATCATCCAAGCCTTCCTAACAACTCTCAGTTTATTGTGATGCAAACTGGGCCACTTGTCCCATGACAAGAAGGTCAGTTAGTGGATTCATAGTGAAACTAGGAGACTCCTTAATCTCTTGAAAATAAAAGAAGCAAAATTAGTGTCAAGAAGTTCAGCAGAGGCAAAATACAGAAGCATGGCCAATGCAATTGCTGAAATAATTTGGTTCATTGGATTGTATATGGAGTTAAAGGTGAAATTGGAATTGCATGTTAAATTGTATTGTGACAGCAAGGCAGCACCGCAAATTGCTGCTAATCCTATCTATCATGAACAAACGAAGCACATAGAAATCGATTGTCACTTCATTAGGGAAAAGATACAAGAAGGGCTTATACAGACAGAACATGTGCCCACAACCATGCCGGCAGATATCTCTTGACTAAAGGTCTAGGAAAGGCACAACATTACTTCTTACTATCTAAGCTGGGAATGTTTAATATATTCACATTACACAGCTTGAGGGGAGTGTTAAAGGAGTCACATGAGTGAAGGTGAGAGTTGTTGCTTAGTTGGCAAGTAGTTAGTTATAATTAATTGTTAATTATGAAGTTAGCAGGTGGTTAAAGTTAGTTAGAGAAAACACTGTATATATATGTGTACAAATCAATTGGTGAATACGATAGTGAAAATCAGTTTCTCCTTTCCTCTGTTCTTCTCTCAACCTCCACCTAGAAGCTTCCATGGCAGATATTTGACACAAGGCTGGTATTATATATATCAATTACTTGCTAGAGAGTCTTATAAGAATATATTTTTTCCGTTCATAATAAGTAATTTTTTTTGCCTTTTTCTATGGTCCAAAATATGTGAATTTTCAGATTTCAAGAATGAATTAATTAATCTTTTCTTACATTGTTTTTGGAGTTAATAGTGTTGGAGTATGTGTTATGAGTGTTTATGTGAAGAGATAGTAAAAGTTAATATAATAAATTTAATTACTAATTAATGTTAAAAAGTGAATTTATTAATCTGTGTGAAAACAACCAAAAAATTACTTATTGTGAACCGGAGGAAGTATAGACTATTTGGCATTGTCTTCACGGAACTTTAAACTTCATCAATGGACAGAAATACCATAATTAATCTCAGGAGCACCACTGCGTTTTTCTTCTACCATGTCCAGTTGGCGACCTAACTTTATGCAGTCTTCCTAGCTCACATCAATGACTGATCAAATCCACATAATTGCCACCATGGTGAAGATAGAGGTGTGCAATGGTGGTGCTCATGGTGGTATTGATGATGCTAGTGGGGGAGAAAAAATGGAGGAAAGGGATTAGGGCGGTAAAATGGCATGCCACGTGGCATCTACTGACAGTGCCATATTAGATTAATTTTCACCTTGGACGTCTAAATGGAGGAAAGGTATATTTGAGCCACTTAAGTAAGGGCAAGGGGTTTTCTGTATGGAGGATAAATTTAATATTCTTGCATAGTAGGGACAAATATTACTCTTATCCCAAGATTCTTTAGAGGTAAATATTGGAGCCAAAACAGTTGTGCATAAAAAGTCTTAACTTTTGTACATTGATCGTGTAAATCTTTCGCTACAACATCAAGTTAAAATGTTTCATAATAACATATTATAAATGAACATGAAAATTAAAGTAATATAAACTAAACGTTATAACTTATTAAAATTTATTGATGGATAAAAAATATATATTACAGCAATAACATACTCAATAAATTAGTAGGATCTGGAAAAAATAAGGTGTACACATATGTTATTTCTACCTCGAAGAGGACAGAGAAACTATTTTCGGGGAAAATATATATTACAAGTGTATATAAAATGAAAGTAAAAAAAGTGATCGTTTCCCTCTGTAGTGGTAATTTTTTTCTTTTAGTTTGAAAGTAACTAAATATTGGGAAACGAAAAGATAATTAAATGACACTTGGAATACATGCATATATAAGCATGCATGCAATCACACATTACAATAATACTTTGTGGGAAAACTCAAAAGTCGATATTCATTTAAAAAAACATTAATTTAAAACTCGAAAATAGAGCAATTCTACTGCTATATAAAGGCGAGTTGTGACTTAAACCAAAGATAGAGCAGCAATTTGGTTAGTAAAGGCTTATATAGCAAACAGTTTTTTAATTCCATTATTAATAGTAGCAAAAATGTTTTGGTTTAATTTCATTCCAACGATTGTTTTTGCAATTGTTAAGGTTACTGTCAACTTTGTGTTTCATATTCATATTTTCTGTCATTAGAAAAGTAAAAAATCGAATGGCAGAAGGTTGAATTGGACGTGGATGTCTAGCTACAAAAATGGAGATAATATATCAGTTCGAGTATTTGTAATTCAATGTTTTCAAATAGTTGAATGAAATCTCCTTATATTTATGTATTTCAAGTTTTTTTTTTGGAGCATTTATTTCTTTTAATTTTCAGACATGCATGAAGTTCTTGTGCTTTTAGCTTTTTTTATAGTTTGTTTTTCTTTTCTTTTCTTTTTCTCCTGTATATATATGTGATTGTTTTTTTTTTCCAACTTTGAATCTCAAACAGCGTAGAAAAAGAATTTGCCTTTCTTTCTATTTTGGAAATTGGACTTTTCACTGTGGATTAGTTCTTATTTCGAATGCAATCGTTCGACTTTTTTAGGTTCTATATTGTATGCAAAGGATGTATCTTGAATATATTTGGCAGTGCAAATTTTCTTACACTATTTAGTATACTTTAATTAATTGAGATAGTTGATTAATCGGTAATAATCTTTTTAAGTTGTCAATTAATGCATATGATGGTGTAAATAATTTTTATGCCGCCGTGCAATATATATATATATATATATCGAGGTTGCATCAGCTAATTGCGCTTTATTAGTTAAATTATTGCGCCTTATATAAATTGCTTTAAATCGCATTTATCTTCTGAACTTCAGTTTATTCATTGCATTGTCCCTAAACACCCAACCTTAACTAACTTTAACTATCTAACTACACATTTATCAATCTGATTACAGTTAAGGTTACTAGCTAACTAAAGTTAGTTATCAGCTCGTGTGTAGTCTTAACAAGTTTTCGACTCCAAGAGAGTTCAGTAAGTGATGATGTTGAGCCTTCCCGAAACTCTTCGTAAACAGATCTGCTAGTTGATCTTCCGTATGAATATGTTCATTTCGTATCGATCCTTGGCTGATTCTTTCTCTAACAAAGTAACAGTCTATGTCGATGTGTTTTGTCCTCTCATGGAATATAGGATTAGATGTTATATGTATTGCAGCTTTGCTGTTTGATATCATCTTCATTGGCATCTGAATGTTGACTCCAAGTTCTTTAAACAAGCCTACCAACCATGTGATTTCTGCTCCAAATGCAGCCATGCTTCTAAAAAGTCAGATTCTGCAGACCTTGAGATAGTGTTCTGCTTTTTGGACTTCCAGGAGATCAAGGACTTTCCAAACTTGCCCAAGTACCCAGTCACTGATCTTCTTGTTTCTGTACATGCTCCCCAATCTCAGTCACAGTAGGCAGTGAGCAGTTCAATATGTCCTGTAGGCATGATCAATCCCAGACTAGGAGCTTCTTTGATACACCTCACTACCCTTAAAATCTCTTCCATATGAGATACTTTAGGAGAGTGCATGTATTGACTTAATACATGTACTGCAAGGGTAATATCAAGCCTAGTCATAGTTAGGTACAATAGTCTTCCAACCAGTCTTTGGTATCTGCTGGGATCTTCAAGTAGCTTATCCCCATATGATTTCTCATGATTGATACATTCATCATACATCACTGATGTAAGTTTTTGGTTCAACGTTAGTGGAGTATTAGCTGGTTTAGCTCCACCTAGACGTGCTTCAGCAACTAGCTCGAGGGCATACTTTCTTTGACTCATGAAAATGCTCTTATTTGATCTTGCACATTCAATGCCAAGGAAGAACTTGACTCTACCAGATCTTTCATCTAGAGCCTTTGCTACAGTTTACACCTAGTGTCATTAATAAAACTTTGATTACTGCCGGTGATCAAAAGTCATCCATATACACCAAGACTATGACTACATCACATGCAGTCTTCTTGGTGAACAAGGAATAGTCATAGTGACATTGTTCAACGCCCATTAACACTAGAGCTTCAGTCAGTTTCATATTTCACTGCCTAGGAGCCTGTTTGAGACCATATAGAGATTTGTGTAGTTTGCATACCTTTTGATTCTCCCTTTGTCTGGCAAACCCTTCCGGAATTACCATATTGTGATGATTCAGGGGTTATTTTATGATTTTAGACTCCGTTCTAGGTTTAATATCCCTAAAAAGGTTAATTTTAAATGTATCATTTTGTGTGCCCAGTCCGGACGTGAAATCGAAAAGCTTTTATGCGAAAATATGAGAAATAGTTAAAATTTGATTAAAGTTGACTTTAGCCAATATTTTGAGTAAACGGACCCGAATCCGTGTCCGACGATCCCGGGAAGTCCGCAGTAAGATATGGGACTCGAGCGTATGCCCGAAAATGAAATCTGAGGTCTCAAGCCTTATAAATCAATTTTTGAAAGAAATTGTTTTGCTGAAATATTAATAAAATAAAGAAAAGAATTAATGTTTGAAACCATTGGTATAGGACCCGTATTTTGGTTTCGGAGTCCAATACAGATTTGTTATAGTATTTAAAGATTAACTGTGAAATTTGGTGAAAAATAGAGTTTATTTGACGTGTTTCGGACATCCAGTTGAGAAGTTATGAACTTAAAGTATTTTTGAGAGAAATGATGAGTTTTGAGGTTTAATTCATGATTTTACGTGTTATATTCATGATTTGCCTTATGCAAACGCACCCTTCAGCTCGCGAACGCACCCTTCAGCTCGCCTTATGCGAACGCACCCTTCAGCTCGCGAACGCGGAGGGTCTAGGGTTTAAGCTATGCGAACACGAAGGTTTAGGGCCAGGACCCTACGCGAACGCGGCTAGGGGGTTGCGAACGCGAAGGCCTGCTGCCCAGTCAGATAAAAGCCTTTTTAAAAATGGGCAGACCTTCTTCTTCTCCATATTTTCGAACTCCACAACCTTAGGAACGAATTTCTTCACCAAAGTTTATCCCCAAGTCATAGGTAATCAATTCTAAAACTTTACTCTTTCAATTCCTTATTGTTTTTCATCACTTTTAAATCAAAAATTAAGAATTTCCATGGTAAAAATTGAGGGCTTGGGTAGAATTAAGGAATTTTGTAAAAATTAAATTTTTACATCGAATTGAGTTCGGATTTCGAAACTAATTTGATATTTGGGTTCGTGGGTGAATAGGTAAACGTAATTTGGTCTGAACCCCGAGTTTAGACCAAGCAGGCCCGGGTCGGGTTTTTACTTTTTTGAGAAAACCTAGGAAAAATTATATTTTTCAATAGAGTTAGTTACTTTAGCATTAATTAATGATATTGAGTTAATTATGATTAGATTCGAGCAAGTTAGAGCAAGATTCTAAAGGAAAAGTTATAATTGACCAGTGAGTGGCCTACGAAATTGAGGTAAGTGTCTGGTCTAACCTTGACTTGAGCGAATAGGAACCCCCACTTATTTGCTATGTGAATTGCATGTGCGTAGTGTATATGTGATGTGACGAGTATCTATGCATCATCAAATGGTGTATTAAACATGATCCCTTCCCCGTTTCCAATCTGATTGATTCATGTCGTAATTGTTCTATGTTCATTATTGTTTCTACGACTACTTAGCCTTATTCCCTTGTTGTTGAATATTGTTGTGGTTATTTTGGAAGAGTACTGGATGTTTATTTGGTCCCCTTGTGATATAGAAAGGTTGAGCAGTTTAGCATTATTTTACGAGATGTAAAAATATATATGTTCCTGTTGATTTCATTTTTCTGTGATAATATTGATGAGTTTGTCAGAAGTATAATTTTCTGTTTATTATTGTTGAGATAAAAAGTGTTGTGAAAGACTTAGCCTGAACTGTAAAAGTTGTGATACATGAATAAATTGATAGTGATAAGGGGGATAATTGATAGTGATAAGGGTGTATAATTGATAGTGATAAGGGTGTATAATTGATAGTGATAAGGGTGAATAAATGATAGTGATAAGGGTGAACATGTGGGATCGGGTTGCACACCGCAACAAAATGGTGATAAGGGAGAATAATACTGATTTTTATTATAAAGATTGGAAATTTATTGTTTTACTCTACGGTTTTTCTCAAATTCTGCACATACGGTTAATTTAAAGTAAAGTTTGGAAATTTGGATACTTGTGTGAGATTTTGGTGATAGCTGAGGTCTGGAGTAGGTGACTGAGCTATTTTATTTATTGTTTCAGTTATATTTTTTCTTGTTCGTGTAGAATTGTTTTAGTGCGTTATTGTATATATTATGGTCACAAGTTATATATATTGTTAATGCCCCGCCGTAGCCTCGTCACTACTTCGTCGAGGTTAGGCTCGGCACTTACTCCGTACATGGGGTCGGTTGTACTGATACAACACTCTGTACTCTTTTGTGCAAATCCAGGTACCGGCCAGCAGTAGAGGTTATTAGAGCAGTTTCATTTATTCGGAGACACGAGGTATATCTGCCGGTTCGCAGATCCCGAGAGTCTTCTCCTACTTTTATAAACACTGTTTTATTATATTCAGAACAATTACACTATTTCTTTCAACCCGTTATTTGTAGTATTCTTTAGTAGTTCGTGAATTGTGACATCAGGCCCTGAGGTAGTTGTAGAGTTACTTATATAATTAGTTTGTGACTCGGTTTATTTAAGTGTTTATTATTTTATGTTTGGAATTATTCATTGAAAGTTAGTAGCCTAAGTTTATTTTATAATTGTTTATTATGTTTAAATGGATAATCAAAGGTAAATAACTAATCGAACTCTAACATTGGCTTGCCTAGCAAGTGTGGTGTTAGACGCCATCACGACTCCTAAGGTTGGGAATTTGGGTCGTGACACATATAGACTTCCTCTAGGAGATCACCATTGGGGAAGGCATTATGCACATCCATTTGATATATGAACCACTATTTTGAAGTTGCAAGTGCAATAATGAACCTAATTGTGACCATCTTAGCTACCAGTGAAAAAATTTCACTGTAGTCTAAGCCTTCCCTTTGGCTACTAGTATTGCCTTGAATCTCTCTATCTCCCCTGATGCCTTATGCTTGATCTTGAATATCCATCTGCAACCAATATGTTTCTTTCCAGGAGGCAGATCCATAATACTCCAGGTGTGGTTATCCTCTAATGCTGCTATCTCCAGTTCCATTGCTTCTACCCACTAAGGGTCTTTGACTGCCTTTGAGAATGTTTGAGGCTCAGTGCTTACAGAGTAAGATGATAAGACTTTACTGTAGGATGGAGTTATGTTTGAGTAGGTTACATGAGCTGAGATTGGATAGGCACATTTTGACCCTCTTGATTGAACCACATAGTCCTGTAACCACAGATGAGATCTACTGATTCTAGAAGACTTTCTAATTTCATGGGAACTGAGAGGATCAACTACAAGATCTTCACTTGTAGTTGAAGTTTCAGTCATGTTTGGATCATGACAATGATCATCTTCATTGTCATCTGTTGAGGTTACTGTAGAAGATTGTATCACACTTTGAGGAGCTGTGAGAGGATGAACTGAATTGTCAATAGCATCAGGAACAAACTCCAACACCGAAAACAAAGGATTAATGATCTGCTTAATGTGCTTGAAAGGATATATTTCTTCTTAAAATGTAACATTCTTGTTGAGTTGGAAGGTTTTTAGGAAAAATCATATCGAATATATCCCTTTTGAGTGGATGAATACCCCATGAGAACAGCTGGTATTGTTCTAGATGAAAACTTATCATGCACTTTAGGACTGGATGCATAGCACAAGCACCCAAAGACTCTTAAGTGATGCAATGAGGGAGGATGCTAATAAAGCATCTTAAAAGGAGTATTGTACCCAGTTTCCTTGTATGGAAGTCGATTGATGAGATAGACAGTTGTAGTGACACAATCTCTCCAAAATCTCAAAGGAATAGAGGCTTGAAATCAGAGAGACCTTGCCATCTCTAGAACCGTTCTATGCTTTCGTTCCAGAACTCCATTTTGTTGTGGAATATATACACATGAACTTTGATGCATGATCCCAAGAGTAGTTAGCAAGGATATAACTTCATTACTAAATAATTCACTTTCATTATGAGTTCTCAAGTACTTTACATTAGTAGAGAACATATTCTTTGCTTTTACCAAAATTTCTCTCAGCACTACTACAACTTCAGATTTAGATTTAATAAGAAATATCCAAGTATATCTAGAATAGTCATCAACTAGAGTGACAAAGAATCTTTTTCCATCATAGGTTGGCACCCTATAGTGTCCCCGAATATCACACTAATTCAAATACATGCTTTGTAGTTGAGTTACTCAGAGGAAAGGGCAGCTTTGATTGCTTAGCCAAAGGACATATAATACAGTGTTCGTGAGAGAGATCAAGTCCCATCTATACCACTATAGAATGGCAAGGCAAGGTCGATGTAGCTTTTACCCGATAGGATCGGGATCGAAATCCACAGGGAGTTATATAGTTGGAGTCGAGTTTCTATCCGATTTAGAAGTGTGAATTGTTCTTAATTACTCTTCTAAACATGGATGGTCTTGTTTCTATACTAAGTTTAATACTAAAGATTACTATTATCAAACTAGCTACAATATTTTTGTGGAATTTTATCAAGTATTTAAAGGCAGTAGGGATGCAACTTACCCCCATGCAAGTATCTAACGTGATCTAAAACCTAGGATAAACTTGTGGGTCATGGGCACGTGATATCACACTAAATTACTCACCCAATACCTATCTGTAGTTTGGGTGACTTTTCCCAAATTGGCTTCCTCAAGCTTAATTGGGTGTTTCAACAAAGCAAATGAAATGGCTCAACTCGGGTATTACTATCTCTAGTTTCTACCCTTTAATTGGGGCTATCAACCTCTTGAGTTCACCCCAATTCCTTGTTAGCCTATTTTACCTAGACTTTGGTCATATTTCTCAAGAATAACCCTAGTCACAAAGGCATGAATCAGTGTTTGCAATCACTAATTCAATGAATTAAGCATGAAATAGACTAAATATCACAGACCCAATCACAAGTAGACCCTAAAACAGAAGACCTATTAGATACCCACACTAGGGTTGGGTTACAACCTTAGATTATGGGTCTAGCTACTCATATTCATGGAAGAAATCAAAATAGAGGATGAAATTAAAGCCATAGATGTTGGTTACAAAGATAAAATCTAAGATTAAGAGTAGAATCTATGCTAAAGTTGCTCAAAAAGGTAAAAATATGCTATCCACGAGCTCCCTAAAATATCTGATAACCTAAAAAAAAGAAAAAAAAGTATTTATACACAATTGAAAATACTGGACAAAATTGCCTCTACGGAGATTCTGTTGTCAGCGGAAAACTGAACGCCTTAGCGGACTGGATTCCGCGGCCGCGAAATTATAAGCGCGCACCGCAGTTATTGACTTATCACTTATCTGAACCACACTTCCGCTCCCAACGGAATCTTGAGCGCCTCAGCAGAATTAGAAAGCGCGACAGCGGAATATTATCACTGATCGCGCTCTTGTGAAGGGCCTCTTTTGGCAACTCTCTGAAGTTAGTATTCCACTCCCAGCGGATTATTGAGAGCTCCAGCGGACGGGAAAGCGCTGTAGCATAATTTTGGCGATGTCACGGTTCCAAAATCTCTAAAACACATCTCTCTGAACTTCAACCTGCGACCACTGTCAGAATTTTGCTACACCGAAATATCTTGCGTTGCAGAAAAATAAGAGTGTTGTCAGCGCTTTTGCTGGGTTCCTGGCTGTGCAATTTTGGCTCCTGTTTGAGTTATCTTTATCCGTTCTCCTCAATTTGACTCAAAACCTACAATTTACGCACCTTGCATTAGTTTTCGGGAGTACCTTAGTGCATGTTTGCCCCAAAACCTAAGCAAAAGAGAGTAAATAGTATGTAAAAATCCCTTAGTTATCAGAGATAAGTCTTTCACATCACTGATTACATTGAGAGTTTTTATTATATTTACATGAGCATGTCCTAACCTATTGTGCCACAAACTACTAGATGAGAAACAACTAGAATTTGCAAAAGTACTAGAACTAGACTTAGGCTCAAAATTAGAAGATACATCAACTGTGCTAAGACATATTCCTTCAGACAATGTTGAGGAGTTTTGAAGACCTCTCCTTGTAGAATATACAGTCCATGATTCTCCCTACCAATCCCCTTCACCTGACCACTATAAAGACCTGAAAAATACAAAAGTCAGGAAAGAAGGAAACAAGGCACCGAACCTCCTTGGTGAGTTGTGATATGGACAATAAGTTATACTTAAAGGATGGTATGTACATCATATTAGATATAGTTTGATCCTTAAGAACAACATCCTCCCCTTTATGAGTAACAGACACCATTTCTCCATTTGGTAAGTGAACTACGTTTTTACTTTCTTTGTTAATAATACTCTGTGAATTAAGCATGCCAATTCTAGAAGTCATATGATCTGAGGCACCAATGTCTATGATCCAGTTCTTATTAACAAAGTTGGTCATTAGGGAAATCAGAGTACTTGTTGAAGCCAACCTACTGGATGATCCTGGAGCTTCCTCATTCCCTTTTGACATCAGCTGAAGAATTTGCTGATACTGTTCCTTAGTAAAGAAAGCAGGAGCTGAATGAGGCTGAGAAGGAGGTCCAAAGTTAGGAGCATGCTGCTGTGGATAGGAAATTGACTGTTACGGATACACATAAGAATTTCCTCATTTGTTTTGTTGATAGGCAACATTGGCTTGAGGCAGTGCACACTGTGGTTGAGAGTGCATGTGAGTAGTATCTCCTCCAGAAAAATCTACACCTGAGGCACCATTAGCATGCAAAGCAGTAGTTGTAGAACCTTTCTTCTTGGTCTTGAAGTCATGTGGATATCCTATGAGTTTGTAGCGATTCTCTTTGGTGTGTCCCTTGCAATGATAGTATTCACATTGAATTTGACTCTTCTTAAACTTGTAGTTACCTCATGAGGCTCTATTTCCTCTGTTGCTATACAATGTTGTGTTTTCTATCCCCTCAATAATTAGCATAGAATGTTGACTGGTTGCAAGACTTCTCTTGCTTTCTTGATCAACAAGCAGTGCATATGCTTTGTTGATGCTAGGTACAGGAGACATCATCATAATTTGGCTTCTGGCTTGGGCATAGATTTCATTCAAACCTATTAGAAACTGCAGTAACCTATTAGCTTCAAAATGCTGAGAATATTTCTTAGATTCAGGGCAAGGGCAAGGGCAAGGGGAACTAGGACAAGGCATGAGTGTGTCAAATTCATCCCACAAATCTTTCAATTTAGAGAAATAATCAGCAATTGTCATGGTTCCTTAAGTAAGACTATGGATTTCTCTATGAAGATATAGAAATCTAGAGCCATTAACTTTATCAAATATTTTCTTGAGATACTCTCAAACCTTATGAGCATCAGAAGCATACACAACACTACTCAATAATCCCAGTCTAACTGAGTTCATGATCCATGACAGAACAACATCATTAACTTTTTCCCACTGAACATGTAACTCATGTTCAAACCTAGTTTTAGGAAATCGACCATTAACAAACCCTAATTTTCTCTTACCTTGAAGGCCAATTCTCATAGCAAGACTCCATATAGCATAATTGTCAGATCCACTCAGCTGAAGTGAAATCAATGTGCTTCATGGAATATCAGTTGGAAGTAAGAACAAAGGATGATTATGACCGATTATTGGAAAACTTGTGGTACCTGTGCCTAAATCACCACTTACAGTGTTAGGGGGAACATGTGCACCCCTCGAGGGGCTCGACTCATCTCCAATTTCCATTTTCTAGTAGCAAAGTACTCGACGATCAGTTGAACTGAACACTTTTGCAAAATCCTCTCTCAATTCACAAACCCTAGCTCCTTCTAGTTCAGACGAACTCTAAGACAATTCAACCAGAAATTATTGAACTGAGGTTTCTGAAAAGACCGGAGCAAAATTAGAGTTGCGATGAAGACCTACGTCGGTGGCTCTGATACCATTGTGAGCACCTAATTTTTGCCCCACATGGGAATAACTCCTAAAAATAGACCCAAAATTTTTTTAAATAAATTTTAGGAGTTTTTCTTTGTTTAGTTGCATTTCATGTAGGTTTAATATTTTAAAATTATAGAAAAATCATAAAAAATGTCACATTTTTCATTACATATCATCATAGGTTTAATTTGAATTTTAGAAAATAATTACTCTTAATTGATAGATTAATATATAAAAATCACAAAAATATTCATTAGCATTAATCAATTAGTTAAAATGCTAATTAGTCTTTTTGCAAAATAAATTCAATTAGTAGTAGGGTGGCCGTTTTTTGAAGAACAATTTAGCTTTTTATTTCAAATTGACCCAATTTTAGGGCCCAAAATCCCAGACCCAACCAAATACCTCTCTTTAAAATCCCCACTTTCCTAAAACCTAGAGCTAATTTTTGGAGATCCCTCCTTCCCCAAAAAGGCAAAAAAGGCGGACCCTCTCCATCTCCTCAAAGGTTCCCCAATCTGACTTGCCCAAAAAATCTCACATAAAGAAAAACACACACACACTCACGAAGGAAGGCAGCAACTAAAAATAAAATCAACCCTCTTCAGATCGAATTCCTCATCAAAGTCCAGCTCAAAAATAGCCAACGCAACTGACATCACCTTGGAAAAATTGCAAAAATAAGCCATGTAAAACATTCTATGTTAGCTCCTGTCGCGCCCCCCTTTTTCCTCGCGGAGATCGGGTTCAGGACATTTTAGGTTGAGGCAATTCTTTCCTTTTGGGAAAGGAGTTTGGCATTTTTTGAGAGTCGCCGCCTAACGATTTTAACGGTGCGTTAGGGAACCTAGGGGGTTCATTTACAACCACGTTGCTAACCATAGATAGGGTAAGGGCTTGAAATTATCCCAAGGGGAAGGTGTTAGGCACCCCTCGGGATTCACAAGTGTGGTTTCCGGCCAAATAGCTTTTGTGAATTTGTACGGTTTAGCAAACAAGCAAATAAGGGCTCAAATAAGGGGGATTTAAATCTTAAGCATGCAAATGTCTGAAAATAATTATAAAATGGCTTAGTTTTGGAAAGAGTTATAATCTAACATTTAAAGTAAGGGATATCCTAGGTTTGTAATAATATGGATCATATCAATTCAATACCCGGTATGACACTCCTCAAAGAGGGGCTACACGTGGTATTAGCGCATCGGTCATCATATCCATATTCTACCATTTCCCACCCCGTGAAGGTGATTAAAGTGTGTGTTGGTCACAGACTTTATTGCGTGTTGTTACCCGTCCCTTCCTATCAGTACCGGAGGAGATTAGGACTACTATCCTAAAGGGGAGGTTTTAGGAAGACCCTCAGGTTTGAAAAGGTAAAATTCTAAAGCGACAAGTAAAGAACACATATGACTTAGGCACAAATTTACCTCCGCAGATAATGCACATAATCAGCACGACTCAAATACAGATAAGGGCAATATTTTTTTAATTGGGTCCTAAGACATGGTGTCTAGGTGAGCATCAAAATACATCAGATATGCAGATTCATTTTTTGTAACTTAGAAACGGGCCCTAATCAGTTTGCCTACTGATTCTAAGACCTGTTAAGCATTAAGCAACATACACACAGACAACTTTCCAATTTTAACAATTTACTCACCTAAGGCTTGCCTAGGCGTGGGACGGTGTATAATAGCTACCAGATTTAAGAAGACTGTTGTAAATTGTGTTGCCTAAACATGTTGTTCTAGGTGTTGTAAATATACATGATTATTGCCAGTTGTTTAGAGATAGAGCAAAACCGTTTTATGCCTTTTTTCGTGCATCAATAGTTAGACTGAGTGTAATTGAGAGAGTGAGATCCTATAACATGATATCTAATGCACATACAAGGCAGGATGATTTATATGCAGAATTCCTAAAAAACAGGTTATCTAAATGCAAAGCAGTCACAATATTGGGCATGATTTCAGAGGATGCAAGAGTGACAGTTTATTTAGTGTTATCCTAGAGACAGGATTTCTAAGTGTGCATAGCAGCGATATGAAGCATGATTGTACGTTAAAGCAGTAAACATGAAAGCCTTAAAGACATGGTGGCTTGGCATGCAAGAGTAACGGGTCTATTAGTTGTTTACCTAAGACGTGATTTCTACGTGCAACATGGTAAAGTAGCGATTACAGATTTTTAACACTCGTTTGAGGCAGAATTTAAATGCATGAACAGGATCACATGGCAGCATTTTCATAGTTATTACTAGACATGCAGTGACATAACATCATTAAGGTAAAGTGCCGAAAACAAGTTTATGAAAGCCTAAAGCATGATTCCTAATGCACACATTAGTCCTAAGCATGATTTCCATTGCACACATAGGGAATGTAAACCTAAGAGCATGGATTCTACCCATCTATATCTATGGCATGTATAGTTACCCCTTCCCTTTTACTATCCATCCCCAAGAGTTGTTTACAAATTATTACAGGCCAATGAATGAATTACATAACTGAAATGGAAGATAAGAAGCTATTCTATAGGGAGCCTTCAATTAGGCCCAAGTCCTCCAACCTCATTGCCATATGGTATTTCACAGCCTTTTCATAATCCGGGTGTGTCAAAGTTCCCTAAGGACCTCAAGGGATCCCGGGCAATGCTCACACCCAGACTTAGTAACCAAGAATTGAACATGTGTAGTGCGGAAGTGCCAGCCTCAGTGTGTCAGAGTTCAGAGGGAGCTCAGGGGTCCTTAAGCAGTGCTCACAGTGAGGGGGCAGAACTTGTGGACTTAGGAGTAAAGTGAGAGTGCTTGACATATGTTTGAAAAGGTTTTTGACAAGAAATAATACTGGATTGATTCAGTAAGTAAAGAGGTTTTATGAAAAAAGGACTGATCAGTAGTAAAACAGATTGAACATAATGCAAACATTTTTTGGAAAAAGCAGCAAACAGCTCAAACAGGCCCAACATCATTCAAATATAGATTTTCACTCAGGGATTGTGTGAATTGGGGACACGTAAAACATATTAACACTGATCCAATTAGGAAACATAGCCATAGTTATTTTAACATTAGATAACTTAGCAAAGCAGATTGAGCAAGAGCACAAGCGGACAGATTAGACAAACATCACAAGTATTCACATTGCTATCTTAGTCAATAGATTGAAACATGCTAGATACAACAGTAGGCAGATTATTAGACATACAAGTTAAACATGACAACCTTCATACATGCTAGTGATTAAGCAGTATAATTTAGACATGCTAGGTGGAACAATGATTTAGACATGCTAGTTATACATTGAACAACCAAATAGTAAGCAGGAACAAGATTGGAAATCAGTGAACTAAAAGCAGTAACACATAGAGTTTGGACTTGAAATTGAATCAGGACATACCAGTTAAGGAGAGAAAACACAAAGTATAGAGCAGGTAGAGTGCAATAACTAGCCTTGGCTTACAGCCGGCTAGTTCAGTAAAAGCAGCAAGTAACAAGAAGGAGCAGAGAACTTTTAAGTGTAATAAAGAGTTATTGAACCAGTGTTCGTGTGTCCCAGTCTATTAATGAGATAGCATGTATATATAGCTTGAAACTAGGTAGAATAATAAGGTAAGAATCAAAGTCAAGCAGTAATTAAGAAACTAAGTATCAATTTGTATTAAATCAGCATAGATACTCCCTTAATTGAAGGAGTTAAATTCAAAATGCAGTAGGCACATAATAAATAAGGAAAAGTACCATATATGACTGGGATATATCACACAAGGAAACAATTTCAGCATAATAAGTATAGAACAAGTAATTAGTATAGGTTCAGAAAATCTAATTAAGAAAAATATTCAAGAATTGATTGACAGCACAGTCGACCAATAATAAGGAAAGAAAATACCTTCGGGGTCGAAAAAATCAGTAAGGAAATCATCACAAGAAATTAAGGAAAGGTAACAATTACAGGAAGTTAGGGATTCAAACAAGAATAATACTGATTAAGGGAATCACCACAAATTTCCCAGAATAAACACATAATAGGCAAGAATCAGAAACCCTAGTAATCAAAATAGGGTGAATTCACACGAAATTAGGGATTTACATAGAGCATAACAGAATAGGTATAATATAGGCAGGAGAAGTGAAGGTTCAGAGACATTGATGAACAAGAATAGAGTAAAACCACATAATAAGCAGGAATAATAGCATCCAGAAACCCTAACAAGCAAACGTGGGGTAAAATCACGAAATCACAGAACATTCAGGAGAACACAATAATCATAGTAGAACATATCATCAAACAAACTCAGAATTCTAGGATTAGAGCTTAGAAAAATTAGGGTTTTCAAAAAGAATAACCCGAATAGAGTAGAAGGCTTAAACAAACACTTAAACATGGTGAGAGTCATAGATTAATACCAAAAATCAGAAGGAAAAACGTTTTGAAAAAGCGGTCAGAAACCCTAGTTTTGAAAAATGAAGAACCGTTCAAGAAAATAGGAGAATCTTTAAAGAAACATAAGAAAACCTCATAACACGTATAGATCTATTACAGATCTAAAAGAATCAGAGGTTTAGAAGTTAGGGTTTCAAAGAGAGAACCCAGAGAGAGAGATATCGGCCTAGAAACCCACAGGTTTAGGCAAAATAGGGAGAGCTTACTCAAAATGGAGCCATGGCGGCCTGAAGCAAGCAAGAACAAGCCAAAGGTGTGAGTAGAGTGGTTCTTTTCCCTTGAGGGCCTTAGGGATAGCATTACCGGTGTAAGAGAGACTCTTGGAGGTCTGAGGGTGGTGAAGGCTCCATGGCCTCCGGTGAAGAGGCAGCCGGAGAAGACGAAGAACCTCATCTGAGGCGGAGATGAGACTGGAAGTCTCTAGAGAGTTAAAGAGAGAGTAGACAGATGAGCGACTGAGTGAGAATGAGGGGTCGGGGGGTAGTCTTAGGTTAATTATGGTAATAGTTAATCAGGACCGTTGATTGAAATTAATCAACGGTCCGGATTAAACAAGCGTTAAGGTCGGGTAATGCAAAGAATGGGCCTGTGTCTGTTGGATTAATTAAATCAGATGGGTTGGGGTCTAATTTAGGCTATATTTTAAAATAAAAATGGCTAATAGTTAAATACCCATAAAAATAGATAAATAATTAATAAAATAGCTAATAATTATATAAAATAAAATTAATGCTAAGTAAAAGAAAATTAAGGTAATCAGCTAATATTAAGTATAAAAATGACTAATTATCGAATTAAAATAGCATAAAGTGTACGATTAGGCTATAATTGCAAAATTGCTGTAATTATAGCTAAATAATGCCACATTGGCTAATTTATGAAATAATTAGATCCTAATAGGATAAAAATGATATATTGATTTAGGAAATATTTTGGAAATCATTTGTAATGTAATTTATGAATAATTATTGAATATGAAGTACTGATTAAATAGGAAAATAAATTGATAAAAATATGGAAAATTATGGGAAAATACCAATTATTACAAAAAGTGATTTTGAAGATATATATGCAAGTTTAAAAATAATTTGAGGAAAAATTGGGTATCAACAGCTCCTTGCTTGGCCTAAACTTTCGTCGGATTTCTGCCATCTCCGGCCAGTTCTCTTCCACATTGAAAATAGCTCGAACTCAGCAGCTCCAAAGTTGAGTTTGAAGTCGCATTCGAAAGCTCCGGTCCGAGGTTTTGTTGTTGTCCGTTTCCTCCCGTCGAGTTTCGGCAATCGGAGTTCGACTTTGCTGTTTCGTTTCATATCAATACACTTATTTGAAAAGCTTCACATAAGGTCTCTTTCTCCCTTAATTAATTCTTCCATTTTGTTTCTGTTAGTGCTATCATACCTTTGTTTGTTATCTTAATTAGTCAATTCACATTTTAGATATTTGTTTAGTTACCTGTAATTTATGTCCATGTCGTTTGCATTTGCAGTATCTCTATTTAGTTAAATATTCCATCGTAGGTTCGTTTTCTGAAAGCTTGGAATTGAAAGCTATAAGAAGTTTTATTAAGTTGAGCGAACCAATACGATTTGTTGTGTATGGTTTTGACCTAATTCTATCAAGATCAATAAATAAGTTGTATGCATAGGAGAAGAAATCATATGATATCTTTAAATTGATATTTTCTTACTGGTATTGAAATTTAATTATGAGTGTTCTAGGCCATCGTCCTTGTTTAGATGGTTAGTTGACATTTTAGCTTCTTTTGTCTAAGTTCGTTCCATATCCGGTTGTTTCTATTATTGGAGATTCAAGTTAGGATATTAATAATTTGTTAAGTGGGCATTCATCCCTCCTAGTTTAGTAGTATAATGAACCCTGTAAATATTTCTTAGTAATTAATCTCATCTCTCCCACAAATCTACTTCCATAATTATGGCATCACAATATTTTCCAAGTAGCATAAGAATAATTAATGAACACCGTTAGAATGATTTAGGCGCGTGTGATTATGTACACGTACGCATGGCATAAATTAAGCGCCGATTTTCAAATAAATTTAAGGTACTATACATAGAATTTTAATAATCAAAGTATACGTTCACGTAACTTTGAATAATTCTTCTAGTAACTAAATATAATTTTTCTTAAAATTGTGTATACGTTTACGTAACACAAATAAATATTAAAATGAACACTCATAGAGACACCTTTAGGAGCGGATTTTTAAAATTATTATCGGAATTACGTACATGCTTGAGTGACGTGATTTCGATTTCTTTTTTAAAATCAAAATACACGCTCGCACGACTTTGACTATTTTCTTAAAAGGAATCAAGTGTCATGAATTATGTACACACTAGCGTGACATGATTTTTGATACGTCCAATTTCTACGGGTTTACGCATACGTAACCCGTCTTAAGATAATTCTTTAAATACAAATGAATAATAAGAAGCGGTAAAAATGTAAATGCACATAGGTATTAAAATCAGTAATTAAATAATTTTGGCCAAGTTTAGTCATTAAGCGACCGTGCTAGAACCACGGAATTCGGGAGTGCCTAACACCTTCTCTCAGGTTAACATAATTCCTTACCCGGTCTTCTGGTTCGCAGACATTTTTAACGGAGTCAAAAAATTTCCTCAATTTGGGATTTTAAAATAATAAATAGTGTCCCGGAAAACCAGAAAAATCCGGGTGGCGACTCTGAAAACAAATAAATAAATTCCAAAATCGAATAGTGTCACTTAAAGTGGAAAAACTCCCTTATTACCCTTACCAGTGAAAAAAGAGGTGTGACAGCTCTAGCGACTCTGCTAGGGATAGTGACCCAGAATCTCTGGTTCAGGGTTCAAGAATCCGAGCTTGTTAATGTGATTTTACTTGGCTTTATTAATTGTTGATATTACTGTATTTTGCGTGCCTAATGTGCTAATTGTCACTCATTTACCGCTTTGATACTTATTTGAACTGTATTTAAACTGCCTTCTTGCGCTCCTTTCTGAGTCTTCTAAAAATTGGTGCACACGTTCGCGTGGCCCGCTTTTCTATCAGAGGTTATACCAAGTAAGAAGAACGGGGATGGATCAGCCACTAGGTCGAATAGCCTTTTGTGCTACCGGTACGTCGATCCCACCCCGACTCGAGTTGTCCGCTCGGGTAAGCCAGGTCTAGAACAAAGCCCCAGGTTTAAACCTAGAATAACAAAACCTCATGTCGGATCCCTTGTAGGAACTCTTATTTGCATTATGTGCATTTTTTACTTAGGGGACTCAACACAGGGGTTGGGTCCGTCTAAGACAGGTGTACCCAAAATGAAAGACCATCCTGATGCATCTTACCTGCTATGTGTGCATTTATTTATTTCGGCTTGTGTGTTGACTGGCTAAAAAATAAAAAAATAACAGAAAAACCAAGAGTGAGGTCGGATAGAAAATTCACCCGGTTCTGAAAACTCTGGTATTTGAAAATGCCTCGCAACTCTGCCAAAAGTTTTGAAAAAGAAAATATATTTGAAAAAAAGAAGTCAATATCATGTATTCCTAGTTATATCAAAACTGGGAGAACTACGCGGGTCTGATTCTCACCGGATGTGAGATACGTAGGCAAACCTCATTGGTTCCGGCCCCCAATTTTTAAAAATTCGAAAACAAATTCCTTTTTTAGAAGTCTTTCTTTAGCAAATCCCAAATAATAAAAATTTAAAAGCAAAAATATTTTCTTTCATTTTAAAAAATCTTTCATTCGAAAAGAAAATCAAATCAAAATTCAAAAAATATTTTCTACCTTTTGTTTAAAAAAAGTCTTTTCCCAAAAATTCAAAAAAAAATCCAAAAAGATTTTCATTCTTCTTTCGAAAATTCAAGGTTCAAAAATATTTTCTTAAGAAGTATTTCTTTCATAAATTCAAAATAAAAGTCCAAAAATCCAAAAAAAAATTCTTCTTTAAAAATCTTTTCTTTTCAAATATCCTAAAGAAAAAGAAATCTAAATCCAAAATATTTTCTTTCTTCTTTTTAAGTCTTTGTTTCAAAAAATAATGTATACGAAAAAAAAAATCAAAAAAAAAAGTTTGTTTATTTACTTTATTCTCAATCTTCCCGAACTACGCAAGATCTGATTCATGCGGCGTCATGATACGTAGGCAATCCCCATCGGATTCGATCACAACCATAAAAAAATTTAAAAAGAGTGAGAGAAAAAGAAAGTGAAAAAAAGAAGAAGAAAAAAAGAAAAAAAGAGTGATAATAAGGACCGATTGAGTCCCCTCAAACATGTTTTTTGTTTCGAACTATGAAGAAAGTTTGAGGTGGTCGGTTTGTGGTAAGCTGAAACACAATTCACAAGGTCCAAGAGAAAATGTCAATGACAACTGACATCAAAGCTGTTACGAGTGCTCGTGAGACTCGGGGTCGGACGGTTCAACAAGAGTCCACTGTGGTTGAGGAAAATAGAATACTGAAACAGAAAATGGCTGAAATGTGTCAAGCAAGGGCCAATGGCCAAGGACCGCCCTTTTCTTCTTATGGTTTCCCAGAGTTCACACCCATCTCGAATATTGTTGTTCCGGCCTCATTACCTGAGCAATCCTATCCACCTGGGTTCAGTCCATATCCTAACTGTACAACTACAATTGGAACTTCTGTTGTGCGCTCCCAAAGTGTTCCATTGACAACCAATCAGACAACCGCTGCTGTTACATATCTCTTCACTGTCCCACAACCAACAGTGGTACAGAAGAAAACTCATGAGTCACAATTTTCTACCCATCAAGAACAATACCATTCTCCTGAGTACCACTCGTACCTATTTGATCTTCCTGCAAAGATTGAGAAGCCTGCCCGAAAAATGACACAGGAAGAAATGGCCCAAAGAGTGAATAACTTAGAACGACAGTTGAAAAACATGCAAGGGTTGGCAGGTCAAACGAGTATTGCCTTCAACGATCTATGTATGTTCCCCGATATTTGTTTGCCACTTGGTTTCAAGACTCCCAAATTTGAAAAGTATGATGGATACGGAGACCCCATAGCCCATCTGAAAAGGTATTGCAATCAGCTAAGAGGTGCAGGAAGAAATGAAGAATTGTTAATGGCTTATTTTGGGGAAAGCCTTACGGGGGTAGCCTCTGAATGGTTTACTGATCAAGACACATCTCGCTAGTATGTCTGGGACGACATGGCTCGGGACTTTGTCAAACAGTTCCAATACAACATCGACATCGCCCCGGAACGCAATTCCCTTTCAAACCTGAAGAAGAAACCAACTGAAAGTTTCAGGGAATATGCCATTAAATGGAGAGAGCAAGCGGATAGAGTTAAGCCACCCATAGATGACCAAGAGCTAATCACTGTCTTCCTTCAGTCTCAAGAGCCAGATTATTTTCAAAACATGGTGTCCGCAGTTGGCAAATCATTCTCGGAAGCAATCAAAATGGGAGAAATGGTTGAGAATGGTCTTAAGACAGGCAAAATTATAAGCCAAGCAGTTCTCAAAGCCGCAACTTAGGCTGTCCAAATTGAATCTGGTAATTTTAGTGACATGAATGAGAAAGATGAAGAAATCATGATGGCATCAGGGTTGAGAAGAGGTCCTAGGAGAACATCTCAAAGGTATGACCAGCCTCGTCTGTTTTTCGATGATTCCCCTAAGCAATCCTATCCACCTCAGAACCCACAATACTCTTTTGCTCCACCTGAGTATGTTGTCCAGCCACCAAGATACCCCAGAAGGCGAGCATCACAAAATCTCCACCAGCCTCCACAGAATGTCCAAGTGTCCTATAACCCACATCCAAGCAAGGGGTATAAAGGAGAACAAAGGTTGAAAGATAATTTTACACCAATAGGAGAGTCATATGCAAGCTTGTTTGAGAAATTAAAGCATTATGACATGATTGCACCTATTCCTCCAAATCATGTGGATCCACATGCAAGAAGCTTTGACCATTCTAAAAGATGTGAAAACCATTCCAATGCCCAGGGGCACGATGTTGAAAGTTGTCGGGATTTGAAAAGAGAAATAGAAAGGATGATCCAGGAAAACCTGATTGTGATCCAAGACAGTGACACCCAGAATATCACACAGAATTATTTACCTACACATGATGATGCACACTTTGTGGGGATGATGCATGGTGACAGGGAGTATGAGAATCCTCTCGGGAACTCACTGACTGAAGTTAATGATTTTGAAATTGGAGAAGGTTCTGCTGATTTTGATGAGCAAATTTGTGGCTAAATGTCAAGCTTAGCAATTGAAAAGTCATTCCCTCCTCACTAGGAAGGAATATTGGTAGTTTTTTTTTTTTATGTTTTTTCTATTATTTGGGTTATTTCAGGGTTGTGATCCAGATTTTATTTATTTTATTAAGTCAAACCCTTCTGTTCTGTTTGTGTCAGTCTTGTCTGTCTGTTTTGTTGCTATTTTCATTATTCGGGTTATTTTAGGGTTGTAACTTGGATTTTAGGTTATTTGTCTTGTTGTTTACTCAATAAAAATACAATTTGTCCTTTTGTGTCATTCCATGCTTAGTTCTTTTCCCGCTAGTTTTAGTGATATAACATGCATGCGGAAATTTTGGCCAGATCTTAAAAACTGATTTAGTCTTGAATGAGATAAGTGATAAAGAGACACTTTTGAGGATTAATAAAGAGTTGAAATATTTTGGAATTAAGGTTGAGTAAAATTCACCTTAACATCATTGTAAAGATCGGGCTTGAGGATGTTTAATCAATTGAGGCTTGGTTGAAAGTTTGACATTAATGGATGGAAAGTGTCTTTCGACCACGACACACCAAGAAAATAGACATGTTCATCAATGCTATGATCGCAAAAGATAATATGTTTTGGCATTCTCGAGGTCGGGAGGCCTTTTTTCTGCTACCCAGACACTTTATACCCTTTGTTACCCCTTTTGAGCATGTGTTATTTTCTTTGACCGCCCTCTTTTTGAATCAAGTTTAGAGTCAAGAGTAAAAAAAAAGTCAAAAAAAGAGAAGAAAAGTCCATGCCCCAAGAGTACAAGTTGGGGCAACTCTTAGAAAGTTAAGTGGAAAAAAAAGAGAAAGAACAGTCAAAGTTCCATGCCCCCAAAAAATAAAAGTTGGGGCAACCTGTTTCGAAAGCAAAAGAAAAAAGAAAGAAAGAAAAAATGAGAAAAAGAGAAAAGGAAAAGAAGAAAAACATGAGAAAAAGAAAGAAAGATGAAAAATAGTTAGGTCGGATATTTGAACTACATTAGACCTGATTCCTTAGAAAAAAGGATACGTAGGCAGCTTTACACGGTTCGGTCCAACCAAATAAGGTCAAAAGAAAAAAAAGAAGTCCAAAAATAAATAAAATCCCCAGTAGCTAAAACTGGGGAAGGAATTTTATTTCACTTTTAAAAGAGTCGATTCCAAGAGTTGTAAGTCTATAACCCCTCATTTTGAGTCTACTTTAAGCCTTCATGCCAACCCTCCTTTCCACTTTGCCATTGATTGAACTCTTCTGTTGTTGACAGTGAAAAATGGCAAATGATAACGGAAATTCTTCTGCGACTGTTGCGGCAACGACGATAGCCTCGTCAAGCCGGACTGCTGTTCCACCGGCAGAAAAGCCGGGGAAATTTTCTGGAGCCAACTTCAAAGGATGGCAGCACAGGGTGTTCTTCTGGCTTACCACACTTGTTATGCAAAAATTCACTAGTGAAGAGCCTCCAGTGCTTGCTGCGGACATGCTGGACAGTGAAAAGTTCATGATTGTTGAGGCGTGGAAGCAGGCAGATTTTCTTTGCAAAGGCTATATTTTAAGTGCTTTAGAGGATGACTTGTATAATGTGTACAGTGCAATAAATACTTCGAAAGAATTATAGGATGTACTTGAGAAGAAGTACAAGACAGAAGATGCATGCTTGAAGAAGTTTGTGATTGCCAAGTTTCTAGACTATAAAATGATAGACAACAAAACTGTGGGAACCCAAGTTCAGGAACTTCAACTTATTTTTCATGACCTTATTGCTGAAGGTATGGTCGTGAATGAAGCATTTCAAGTGGCTGCAATGATTGAAAAGTTGCCTCCTTCGTGGAGAGATTTCAAAAACTATCTCAAGCACAAGCGCAAAAAAAATAAAGTTGGAAGATCTTGTGATTCGTCTCAAGATTGAGGAAGACAACAAAACAGCCGAGAAGAAGTCTCGTGGAAATTCAACGATCATGGGAACTAATATCGTTGAAGAAAATGCTCCAAAAAGTAAGAAGAGGAAGAGATCTTCTGGACAAACTAAGGAGCAGAACAAAAAGAAGTCCAAGGGCAACTGCCACAATTGTGGAAGAGTTGGTCACAAAGCCCCTGATTGTCGCTTCCCGAAAATGATAAGAAGAAGGGACAGGCCAACCTAGTGGAGAAGAATGATGACATTGATGATCTTTGTGCAATGCTTTCGGAATGCAACTTAGCTGGAAATTCGAAGGAGTGGTGGATTGACTCCGGAGCCACTCGACATGTTTGTGTTGTCAAAGAAGCATTTGCGACTTACTCTACTGCTGGTCCCGTAGAAGAGATTTCCATGGGAAATAATTCAACAGCCAAGATTGAAGGTTATGGGAAAATTTTCCTAAAGATGACTTCCAGCAAGGTGTTAACGCTCAACAACGCTCTTCATGTTCCTACTATTAGGAAGAATTTAGTTTCTACTTCTTTATTTGTGAAGAATGGATTCAAATGTGTATTTGTTTCTGATAAAGTTGTTGTAAGCAAGAATGAAATGTACGTTGGAAAAGGCTACCTCACGGAGGGCCTTTTCAAACTCAATGTAATGGTTGTTGATAGTATGAATAAAATTTCAGCTTCTTCTTATTTGTTGGAGTCAAATGATTTATGGCATATTCGTTTAGGACATGTCAATTATAAAACCTTGCGGAAGTTAATTAATTTAGAAGTATTGCCTAAATTCGAGTGTAATAAATCGAAATGTCAAATATGTGTTGAATCTAAGTTTGTAAAACATCCTTATAAGTCTGTTGAAAGGAATTCAAATCCTTTAGACTTAATTCATACTGACATTTGCGATATGAAGTCGACACCATCTCGAGGTGGGAAAAAGTATTTTATTACTTTTTATTGACGATTGCACTCGATATTGTTATGTTTATTTGCTTAATAGTAAGGATGAAGCAATTGAAGCATTTAAGCAATACAAGAATGAAGTAGAGAATCAATTGAATAAAAAGATCAAAATGATTAGAAGAGATAGAGGTGGAGAATATGAATCTCCGTTTGCAGAAATATGTTCGGAATATGGAATTATCCATCAAACTACTGCTCCTTACACACCTCAATCCAACGGAATTGCGAAAAGGAAAAATCAGACATTAAAGAAAATGATGAATTCTTTATTAATAAGTTCCGGATTACCGCAAAGTTTGTGGGGGGAAGCTATCCTTACAGCTAACCGAATACTCAACAGAGTACCCCACAACAAAACGCAATCTATTCCATATGAAAAATGGAAAGGAAGAAAACCTAACTTGAAATATTTCAAAGTGTGGGGGTGTCTAGCAAAGGTACAAATTCCTTTACCTAAAAGGGTTAAAATCGGACCAAAAACAGTAGATTGCGTTTTCATTGGATATGCTACAAACAGTAAAGCATGTCGGTTTTTGGTCCATAAATCCGATAATCCCGAGATTCATGTTAATACGGTAATGGAATCATATAATGCTGAATTCTTTGAAAATATTTATCCGTATAAAACTGAATGCGAGTCGTTAAGTGAAAGACCTAAACGACCTCGGGAAGAACCAAAGGAAAATACTCCAAGTGTAGAAGATCCAAGGCGTAGCAAACGTCAAATATACTTCCTTTGGACCAGATTTTGTGATATTCTTGCTTGAAAATGATCCTCAAACTTTTAAAGCAGCTATGTCGTCTTCTGACTCAACATTTTGGAAAGAGGCAGTCAATAGTGAGATTCAATCAATTTTCGATAACCATACATGGGAATTGGTTGATCTTCCTCCTGGAAATAAGCCTTTATGTTCGAAATGGATCTTTAAACGGAAAATGAAAGCCGATGGCACTATCGACAAATATGAGGCAAGACTTGTTGTCAAAGGTTATAGACAAAAGGAAGGCCTTGATTACTTTGACACTTACTCGCCAGTAACGAGGATAACATCTATTAGGATGTTAGTAGCGTTAGCGGCCGTGTATGGTCTTGAAATCCATCAAATGGATGTTAAAACAGCTTTCTTAAATGGAGAATTGGAGGAAGAGATTTACATGGAACAACCTGAGGGTTTTGTGGTTCTTGGTAAAGAAAAGAAAGTGTTCAAACTTGTTAAATCTCTTTATGGACTTAAACAAGCACCCAAACAATGGCATGCCAAATTTGACCAAACAATGTTGGCAAGTGGGTTTAAAATCAACGAGTGCGACAAATGTGTTTACATTAAAAACACTCCATGCCATGAAGTCATTGTTTGTTTATATGTTGATGACATGTTGATAATGAGCAAAAGTATGGCAAATATAAATGCTACAAAACGCATGTTGGCTAGCAAATTCGACATGAAAGACTTAGGAGTTGCTGATGTGATCTTAGGAATCAGAATTCACAAAACTCCATAAGGTCTAGCATTATCAATGTCTCACTACATTGAAAAAGTACTTGACAAGTTCAAGTATTTGGATTTCAAAATTGCCAAGACTCCAATTGACGTGAGTTATGCACTTCAAAAGAATGAAGGTGAAAGTGACTCACAACTGGACTATGCTAGAGTATTGGGAAGTCTGATGTATATCATGAATTGTACGCGACCAGATATAGCATGTGTTATTAGCAAACTAAGTCGATTTACAAGTAATCCCAATCATATACATTGGATGGCAATGAAACGAGTTTTGGGGTATCTGAAACATACCCAAAACTATGCTTTGCGTTATAACAAATATCCCTCCGTGATCGAGGGATATAGTGATGCAAATTGGATCACCGGATCATCTGAAGTTAAATCCACGAGTGGATATGTTTTCACAATTGGAGGTGGAGCAGTGTCTTGGAAATCATCCAAACAAACGTGCATCGCCCGTTCTACAATGGAATATGAATTCATAGATTTAGATAAGGCCGCTGAAGAAGCTGAATGGCTTCGGAATTTCTTGAAAGATATTCCATTTTGGCCCAAACCTTTGGCACCTATTTGTATACATTGTGATAGTCAAGCGGCAATAGGCAGGGCAGGGAGCGTAATGTATAACGGAAAATCTCGTCATATACGACGGAGACATAATACCGTTAGACAACTACTCTCTAGTGGTGTTATCACAATTGACTATGTAAAGTCAAGAGATAACGTGTCGGATCCACTTACAAAAGGCCTATCTAGAGAGGCAGTTGAAAGATCATCAAAGGGAATGGGGTTAAGGCCTAGGACAAGTCATCATGGCGGTAACTCTACCTAGCAGACTGGAGATCCCAAGAGCTAGGNGCAGTTGAAAGATCATCAAAGGGAATGGGGTTAAGGCCTAGGACAAGTCATCATGGCGGTAACTCTACCTAGCCAGACTGTAGATCCCAAGAGCTAGGTTCAAAGAGATCAAACAAAGTTATGAATGGCGGTTCAACATTGTCAAATAACTCAACCCATTCTCGTGATGAAGACAATATTCAAAATCGAGGTAAAACATTAAGGTTTTTTGATGAGTCAATAAAGCTTAAAGCTTTTTAATGATTTGCTAAGTCTGGCAGGATATGACCAGATAGTGTGTCTTTAGGATTACACGTTTAGGAATCACCTATGTGAGTGTGAAGTGTAAGCCGCTTCAAGAGGAATGAAAAGTAAAGGCCCATTCTCTAAGCACTCATGAAACCAGACGGTGTTCATGGTTGAAACGAACACAACCGTGAGAACCATAGATGGTTAAGGATTGATTGTGTGACTTATGTTGTCTAGGTATAAAACAAAGCTCGACGGTTCAAAGATATCGAATCTACCGATTGACCGAGTATATCCGATATAAGTTCACTACGAAAAGTTCAAAGGAAAACCTACTTATCCAAATGCAATTAATTCTTGCATGTAAAACACACACGTCCGTGCATTCCTTTATTTTATAGCCATTACCCATTCATGTGGGGGATTGTTGGTCTTTAAGCTTAGTGTAGCTTAATTCTAAGCTTGGTGGAGCTTAAAGAGAGTGAATGAAAAATGGTGGGAAAAGAAATGGAGGGAAGTAAAATTTTGAATAAGTGCACTTTGTCCCTCATCAGAAGAAGGAAAGAAAAACTATGTGTATATATAGAGAAGCATTTCTTCTAGCTCTTAAAGAGTTGAGAAGAAGGCAAGTCTCGCGCCGTCGTCGTCGTCGCTCGCTCGGCTCGGCTTCGGCTTCGGCTTCGGCTTCAGATTTGGATTTGGACAAAGATTGATTAATCTTTTTGGACAAAATTCTTTTCAAATTAATTAATTAATTAATTAATGGAAAAAAATTCAAATCCAGAATGATCCGCGACCCAGTCCGATCCGACCCGTTTTCTTTCCCGGATTATTTTAAATCCGTTTTTAAATTTCCCGCAATATTCATACCTGTTAAAAACAACTATGGCTGTTCTGAAAGGATTCACTCGTTCCAACAGCTATAGCTGTTCTGAAAGGTTGCAAAACCTTTTCAGAAACAATACGAATTTGGCTATAAATATACCTTGAATCCCAAAATTTTTACTTACCTGATCTTCTTCTTCTTCTTCTTCTTCTGCACAAAAATACTCTAGTGTGTTTTACAGCCTTTGAGCGGTTCGTTGTTCATCTGCGTTTTAGGTAACGATACGCTGGTGAATTAAATCGTTCTATCCTGGGAGGATATATTCCATAACCTCGGGTACTTGAGGGGAATAAGGACACACTGTGTATTCAGTGGGCTCGATTTTTTCCTATATTGTTTTTCAGAATTCATTTTGACGTTCTTGTTCTACTAACTTTCTGTTTCTGTATTTTCAGAAAGTTTACTGTTTTATTTAATTTACAGCAATACAGATTACTAACACATAGTTTATACATGATTACCGAACGTTTGAAATTGCATGTGGGACAAGTCATTTACTTGATATGGTACTGAACAGTTTACTTGAGATGTTTACAATTATTTGATATGCTCTCACTGTTACTAGACATGTTTTACTGTGACACCGTTACCAAAATTGGATTACACGATCTGATAAGAATTGAAAAGTCATGTACTATTTTGAAAATGCTTTCATGTCAATATTTACTGTTAGAAAGAAAAGTATAAATGAGAGGAGACTTTGAAGGATCCCGTAGCTAACAGCGGGTTCGTTAGACCTGGTGCAATTTGTAATGACATATTACCGATTAGAGTTATAGCCCTCGCTAGTGGGAAGGTAGAACTACATACAGTTAAAGTTTTCCCTTGAGTAGGGACCTACAGTTATATTTGACTCATTTTACGAAGGGGTCCACACAGTGATACAAATTACATGATCCTTTCGTGAAAACCTCCCAAACATAAAAGATTTGATATGACAAAGTACTTACCGAGTTTATTGCTGGATTATTAAATTGATTTTTATTACAAGAAACACATAATGAGGTTGATTACTGTTTATTCTTTCTGAAAGGGCATCATTATGATATTTTCTGATTATTGTACTGGCATATTTTCTGACTTGTCCCTATTAAAAACTATTGGTTAAGCGTTATTACTTACAGAGCTAGCGTCTCACTTCCCGCTATATATATATATATATATATATATATATTTTTTTTTTTTACAGAAACAACGATTTAATCATGCGAGGGTTTTGTTAGCTAGAGCGTACGGGTTGGCAATTCTGGTGAGCCCCGCATTGCTTCGCGTGGGCAAAGAGTTTATTTAATGGTTATTGTCATTTTCTTTAAAACTCTTAGAGTTGCTCCATTGTCATTTTAGTAATGTCATGTGTATAAATTATCGTTATTGACTTGTTCACTAAATCGGAATTTCTTATCGTAGTTTGGAGATAGATTTAGCATCACGGTCTTACAAGTGATTGATTAATCATCATGGAGATCTGACTGGGTAGTCGATGAAGATTATGAGTTATTTTGTTGGATATTGGTTGGCCTTGTTGTTGCTTTCTGAGACAGGTAGTTTGGATAGTCCTAGAATAGGGGAACCTTTGTTCGATTTTCTATAAAACACCGATAAAACTTACTTGGGGTCACTTGCTTTTAAACGCCAATCATGATCCTAAATTGGGTTGTGACAATTTAGTATGCATGTATTAATTTATGTATAGGGGATCATCTATTGATTATCTTATACATGGTACAATATAAAATAAGAATATATACACTAGCAATATAATATGGGATTAATCATTATAACTATTTCTTATTATTGCTCACGACATGGTAATATCTTAATTATTAATCATTGCGTAAGCAATCATTGTATTTGTTTACCCTTAAAATTGGATAACAATTAAATTTATAATGTGATTTTAAGAACATGTGATTTTACCTAATACCAATTGATAAATATGAAGATTATATTAACAATAGAAATGGAAAATGAAGTAAAGCAAACCAACGTTGAAATATAATTAAGCCCTCGAGTTAGGGTGCCCTCGAACTGACTGATGCTAAAGCAATAAGGCAGAAAGTAAACTGATGAACAAGAATGTATAAGCGAGAGAGAAATTGTTATATTGCTTTAATATGTGTGAAAAATGTGTGTTACAAATTATTAGGACTCCCTTTTATATAGTAGAGGAATTATACTTATGGTATAACTCTAATTACAAGAAAAAATCCCACGATTAGCTAATTAACCGTTCTTGATTTGATCCGTTCTGGAATTTCCGCCATGATCTCCGACCAGTCACAAATATCTCGCTTTTATATTGTTATGCTACCTTCGATCTTGCTCGATGTCTGTCTCATTCGGTCTTGATTGCTACTGGCCTCGATCTCGACAGGTACCTCGAATCCCAAACTCGGTACCTTATCCTCATACCCCGATCTCGATACATTACTAAAATTGTGTGAGCTAACCCGATTTTAACCGTATACAGTATTACAATCTCAGATAACTAGTATGCGGACCAAAAGAAAATTAATTTGAATGAGAAAAATATAACTAAATCATATATTATACTTGAAAAAAACTGACATTCTTCATTTTCCTTCCCACCTCTAAAATGTCTGGCAACACTATCATTCAACTATTATGACTTCTAGAAACTACAACGTAATTCAAAGTCTTCCAAAACCAAAAATAGCCACAATTCTTTAGTGTCAAAAAATATATATTGCATTCCCACATTTATAATCATCTAATTTTGTCCAAAACAAACGGCACTGAAATTTTCTTTCCTCTTTGTTAGCACATTCTTGACCTTTTTTTTCCAAGAAAATGTTAGTTTTTGATCAAATAATTATGATCATAAAATATAGTAATACATTTGTTATATTTTTATTTTCATTTTTTATCTCTATAGTTTAGTTATAAAGGAATATTCAGCAGAGAGAAATTATCTTCTTTTCCCACCAACGAGATATATAGGGTAAAAATTTATCCACACCGGGTATTTACATCCAACCAATAAACAAATGACACTTGTTACTTTATTTAACTGTAATTATTAATACTAAACTATATTTAATTAGTTATGTTTTAATAATATTAAAAGAACTTACTATCTTGCTACATTCTCCATTGTGTTTTGAAACGGCAACATCAAGCAGATTGATTTTATTTTATATTATTGTACTTTCTTTTTTATTTTTTATATATAAAAATTCTTAAATGAAATAGATAAATTATCCTAAAAATAAATTTCAAAAGTTGGCAGACTCAACCATAACCTAGAAGAACGGAATATAACAAAAAATGACGGTGACTTTAACCCAAAACTTTCTAACATTAGGTTATTATGACTTTATTTTCCTTTTTAATCTTTTATTTATTAAAAGTAGGACTCCTAATAACCTTAGTTTGTTTTCTATGATTAACTTAACTAAATTGGGTGTAAACATCCGGTGCGGGTATGTTTTTACCGATATACATAATATGGTAAGATGCATGTTTTATGCATTTTCTTTTGGGTTGGAATTTTCTCCTTAACATGGGCCGACCCAGTTTCATATAGCCGACCAAGAGACATGGTTAGTGAATATTCATATAGTAATGGACGAGGTTTCAAAATCTAAATTGCAATAAATATTTTCATTGTGACTAGCAAGAAACAATTATTATAATTTAGTTGGCACTTGTGAGACTTTTATTACTTAAAATTTGTATGTTGAACTTGGTTAAAACGATCATACCTGTAAAGAGATAATATTAATATTGCGCACATGCAATCTCGTTATCTACCAATTTCGAAGATATTAACAAAGCAAACCATGTACGCCAATAAATCAGTTGTCAAAAGAGAAATATATACTACAAGAGAATAATTTAACACAATTTAATTGATATACCTACATATATGAGTTATTCACTAATATAAAAGAGAATATTATTTTAAAAAAGAGTGTACCGTTACATTAAAATAATAGATGTTATTATAAGTAAAAAGTTGTCATAGAGAGCTAAACTATAATACAAAAAATGGTTGTCAAGAAAGCTTGTCTATTCTAGTAAAATGTTGTTATAGAGGACGTATGTTATAGACAAGTCTACCTCTAGTTGCCTGAATTGAGAAAATTCTGTTAGAATGTTAATTAAAAATTGATCTTTGAAATGTCACAGATCTTATTTGCTGATATAATCCTAAATAGATTTTTCTTAGGCTGCGTACAATAGACCCTTGTGGTCCGGCCCTTTACCGGACCTCGCACATAGCGAGAGTTTAGTGCACCAGGCTGCCATTTTCCTTACGTATGATGCGTAAAAAGATACTTACTCTGGTTTATTACTACTCTCTAGGAATGAACTGTAAAAATTGGTCTTTTTTTCTGAGCAGGCAGAGAAATTACTTAGTGACTATATCCTGCTGATCCAGCTTAAGAACATTATATTCAACATCTCAAAAGATTTGAAGTAACACAGAATTTTGACATACACCAAACTTGTAAATCATGTATTTTCATTGTAACAAATTCCATGAAATATAAAAACAAAGCTATAATGAAATACCAATTCAATCAATAAGGTTGGAAAAGAGCCATCTCAGATATTCCAGCAATTTACATCTCTTTGTTTGATTACACAGTGAAGGATCTTTTTTGTTTGACATTAGTAAAATGATTCTTATTTGCACTTTCAGCTATTCAGCTGCTTTTACTCCAACCCTACAGCAGAAACAATGGCGCTCATGCTCGTTTTGTACGCCTTCCAACTTCAAGGGCGAGCTCTGTATCAATCTTCAGGGAAATGTCAAGTGCTTTCACAGAATGCGTCAGGGCACCACTGCAAGGATTTAAACTCTATATTTTTAGTATCATAACAAACCTTCGCGCGCCTAACATAGACTATCTACTGAGATCGTTTCTGGTCTAACGTGTGCAAGTAAACTAACCATCTTTTTCGTTTTTCTGAACAAGGCAAGTATACTAACCATGTTATTATATGAAGGAAAACAAAAGGAACCGAAAGACGTCCCAGCTATACCAATAGTAACAAACACTGAGAAATCTCTTCTATATGTCGTCTTCTGCTGTCTTGTATGGATATCTTTTGAAAAAATTAGCAAGAGCGAAATGCATACCTAGAAATGTAGGTAACACCAGTTTGTCCAATCTTGTGTACTGTTTCAAGGGTAACATTTCCTGAAGCCTGCCAGCATTACAACAACAACAGCATGTCACCAAAAGATATACGATTACATGAAATCCAGACGAGACTTCATTTTAATGAAAAATCAAGGCATTGCATCACATTAAGTCTTCTATATTCTGACACTCTATGTTGCGCGGACTCTCTAGAAATAATGCCGCACCCCTATCGGATCCTCCAAAAATGCACTACTTTTGGAGGATCTGACACGCATCCTGCTACATATTTGAAGAGTCCGAGTAACATAGTTGACACTTGTGTGAAATAGTTAATGAATATGAAACCAGGTGTTACCTCCGTATCAAATCTCCCATTGATCAATTCTACAGCCTCCTTAAGCATGGATACATCAATATCTCCGTTAGATAATGGAACAACCATATTGTCCAGCATTATCCTAGTCAACGAAGTCTTTGTTTGAGATGCATATTCTAGAACCTCACGTACTTCTTCAATTGTCCTGGTTTCAACCTGTTGGATAGGAGAAAACGTTTAAACCTCCGTTTAATAATTACCACAAATTGAGCACATTCTGAAAGGACCAAATCTCTACTGCCAAATACAATAGCGTAACTTCGGAGATCACAAACCAGACAATTTGGGTTCCTACCATCATATTTTTGATGCTGACACATTTATAAAATTTTACCTTACTTATCAAAAAAAATGTATCTACATAATTAGTCTTCTTAACTATCCAAAGTAGGTGCAAGTACCAACTTAATGAAAGACAGAAATATTTAGGTCAATCATCTCTAGAAAGATGTTCGGGATTAAGCTGGGTTTGTTGTTTTGGATCTCTAGAAAGATGTTTATCTGACCAAAACTGACAAAAAAGTAAAGGATAACGGATGATAGAAAAGGTAATTGAATATCAAAGGTGCAAACAATAAAACAAAAGGATAAAGACTCAGATTTATAAACATATCAAAGAATTTAATTCAAAGGTATATGAGGCCAACCTCAACCCCTATTTGAAGTTTATTTTGCTCCAAATACTGATCCACAGATTTTAGTGCTTTGCCGACACCTCCAGCAGCAGATATGTGATTGTCTTTTATCATTACCATATCAAATAAGCCCATTCTGTGATTCTTCCCTCCACCGATCAATACCTTTAATTAAAGCCAGCTGGAAAGTCAGCCAAGATAAACTATATATACATGTGATAGCCTTGACAAGTAGATGATTTTGGTGAGTGAATATTTACCGCCCATTTATCCACCAAACGTAATCCGGGAGCAGTTTTCCTAGTCTCCAAGATGTAAGCAGGGTGTGCAGCATCTGCCATTTCCTGCAAATAGAAAAAACTAAGTCCCTTCTAATCACTACTATGGAGGCAAGAAATTAAACTAATTGACATCTTGGAACGGAATTATTTAGTTAAACGGAGGAGTTTTTCTCATAGACTGCTTGCAAAATAGTTTTCAATATGTCGCTCTGGCACCATCTAAGGTCTCAGAAGAGTGGATGTGCACAGCCTTATAGCGAATACACAGGATTTGTTTCCAAGGCTTAAACTCTTGACTTTCTGGTGAGATGGAGAACTTAAGGCTACTTCTCATAGAAATATGAAAACAATGAATTCAGCAAGTTGGGTCCCTGCGATGGTAGCCTATTCAGGACAATCTTCAGCATAAAGACAAAAGAGAAGTTTCGAAATATAAATAACATTAGCACCCAAGGGATAGCCTAGCGGTCAATAAAGTGGATGAAAACTATGGGAGACCAGGATTCGAATTCCAAAAGACAACAAAAGCTATGTGATTTCTTCCCATCAGCCCTAAGCCTTCATAATAGAGCTACCCGATACGTATGTTGTGCTGATTGGAGGCAGTGGGTACCCAATGGAATAGTCGAGGTTCACCCAAACTAATCGTAAACCACCGTAAAGAAAGAAAAAAAAAGTAATCTAAATAAGGTTATATTAATAGCACTCACAGCCCAAGGCAGGCCAAGCAAGTAACATCAGTGGCTCATAGTTATCTCAGAGAAGCTATCATACTCGAAACATTGAAGAATGGAGACTTTAGTTTTTCTACCATAATACATTTAAATGCAATTTCGGACAAAGTCTCCTACTTCAACAGTCTATGAGCTTGATAAATGACCTAACAAGCAAAATGCACAAACTCACCAACAACGATAGCAATTTTATATATCATAGAGGAATGTCAAAATATGGAACACACACATGTTCTGCATGGAACCCAGTATTCTCCGATATAGAACAATTCAGCAGTCTCAGACCTACACTTAACTTGAAATACTGAAACCAACTCGTCAAAGACACTAACCATTTCCATTCATGGCAATATCTTTCCATATTTTTGTAATGATGAGCTATTTATATAAAGAGAAACACACCTTAGTTAGTGTAGCTATTCCACTCATCCTTTGCATAAAATTGAGAACAACCCTCTCAGCTATAACAATGTTGTAAGCGTTCCCTACAGAAGTCAAGGAAAGATTAATAAGCCGAAAAATCATTAGCAATTCATCATTTTATCACATTTAGTTTACCTTGTACTTTGCCAAATTTCAAGCCTTTATGAACTTTATCACCATCATTTACATACCACTCCACCTGATAATAAGAACATGAAGAAATAAAAAATTACCCTTTATAAAAAACTTCTTCGAAATAGATATGCCGGTTACTGGAACAGCATAATTGCAAAATCAATACCTTTAGTGAAGGATCAACTTCCGCGAATATCATCTCAGCAAGTGCAATTCCTGCTATGATCCCGTCTTCCTTTGCTAGAAAATGAGCATCGGATTCCATGTCAAGAGGAATCGTCGCCTTACAAGTCACATCTCCTGCATTTCACACAAGAAAACATTGAATAAAGACATATCTCTTTTTCAAATTGAGTACTCAAATTCACAAAGCTAACTAGGTGCTTAAAAAATTGCTATTTCCAAGAAACTTAATTAAGCAAAGTTTCCCATCAAGCACAAACTGATAGAGTACATGACAATATCCTCAACTCTTGATCTTAAAAAATGCAACTTTTACCACCAAAAGTTGTAAGTGGGGTGGTTAGTACCTCCATCCTTAACCAAATGTCTCAGGTTCAAGCCTGAGAATGGAGTCGCCAGTACCTCAATCCGGATTAGTCCGACCACAAAGCAGGTAGCGAACACGGGGCGAGAAACCAATACAAATAACTTTTGACGGAACTATTCCCCCCCTCCCCCAACCCAACAGAGGTGTATATAGCGTTATAGTACCGGGTTCATCTGAACCTAGTACTTTTGACATGGAGCATAATTTTAGTGTAGAAATTCACTAAAATTGCAACACATACTGAATCTGAACCCACAACTTAAAAAATATAAGAGGTTCAATACTAAGAACCTTAAAGGTTGAACCTACATCATTTAAATCCTGAATCAGTCTCTACCTCCTACCGCCTTCCTTAAACTAAAGGTAACACTTACTAAGAACATATTAGCTAAACTTCATAAAACAACTCCAAATTAAATAAAGAGCTTAAGTTCTATGCACCAACGGTGTAAAAAATATATACACAATTAGGCCACATATTAGGTAATTACAGCATTTACTAAAGCAATAAAACTGAGTGCAACCCATTTGACAATATAATAAGATTAAAAAAACGATATAAGTTAAGACCAAACCTAAATTCCCAGCATCTTCAGAGAGTGCAAGTTGCATAACTTCCTTTAAATCATAAGTTGGGTGTGCTGGTGGCTTCACCTCTAATGACTCCACTCTTGTATTCTTGGTGGCTATTGCTGACATTTTCACAACCAACCTACAATTTTACACACAAAATTCAATCAGAACCTCATAAAAACCCAATCTTTATCATAATATAACCAAAAAAAAACATGATTTTCAAGAATCTTTTTTTCTTTTTTCTTAAAGAGACCTTGGAGCTGTAATTGCATATGGATGCACTGTTGCAGTGAAAGGAAGAGCTCTAAACATGGTTTATTTTCTTGGGGGTATGAAATGATTTCTGTGGAAAATAGTTTTTGAGAAGCTTTTGATTATGTTTTTGCTCCATATTTTTTCTACTACTAATTTATAAGTGATAGTTAACAGGCAATAGCACTCCATTACCATGGCTGGAGTGCTTACAAACATAGATTTATTTATATTTGTTTTAGTAGATGAACACGTTTTATTTATGGTTGTTGACCTATGTATTATTTGTAGCACTCCATCTGCTTTGTTGATGAGGGTAATGTAGTCATTTAAGTGCTGTTTATGTTACAGATGTACCTTCTTTAGATTTGTTTAATAGCTGAGCACATGCTACCAACTATAGCTGTCATATAATTTTTTATTGTTATTGACCAATGTGCCCTTTGATTATATCATAAATAGTCATCATATTGGCATATTCTTTCTCACTCAACCCTTTTTAAATATTGGAGCCAAATTAAATCAATTGAGTTGATTTCTTATCGGTTAGATTTTTGTTAGTTTTGATGACAAAAATTTCTGCTTTTAAAAAAAATAATATGTGATGTACACTGTCAAGAACATATTTCACCAAATATATTCTAGCTCAGTGGCGAACGCACGTGGTGACAAGCTGAACCCGTTTTGTCAAAAAATAATATTATATATATATATATATAT
>ML268809.1:1207-15135 GCA_005239495.1 Nicotiana undulata
CAGTCACACAGGAGACTCGAGGTAGACCCGCAGACGTTCGTGGGCCTTGACGTCACCTCCTACTTTCCATTTTCAGCTCTGTCTTACTTTGTATTTCAAGACAGTCTTATGTACTTATTTCAGACCTTTTGTTGTAGTAATCACTTAGATAGTCCGTGAGTATGTGACACCAATTCTGGGATTTGTTTGTGGGTTTCTTTTCGAAAGTGCTATGTTGTATTTTAGTTATCCTGTTCGTATTTGTTGTTATTGAGTTTTATTCAGTTCAAACGTTGGCTTGTCTAGCGGTTTCAACGCTAGACACAGTCATGGCCCGAAGGTGGGATTTCGGGTCGTGACATGATTACTAAAGGAACTAACTTTAATGCACAATTATGGGTGTTCCTAAGTTTTCCCAACAAAAGACAAAAATCGACCCCGGGCCCGCTTGGTCTAAACTCGAGGTTCGGACCAAAACCTGTCTACCCATTCTCCCTCGAGCCTTGGATATACAATTGGTTTTGGAATCCGACCTCAATTCGAGGTCTAAATTCCCAAATTTCGAAATTCCTAAGTTCTACCCAAAAATCCCTAATTCTACCATGAAAATTCTAGATTCTAGGTTGTAATCTTGTAAAAAGTAGTAAGAGATTGAAAGAAATTAGGTAGGAATTCCTTACCTATGATTTGGAGAAGATTGGGTCTTTGGAACATCGCCTATTGGGTTTTAGGGTTCGAGAGAATTGAAAAATGGGTGAAGATCCCATCTAAGTCTCAACTTAACAGCTGCAGATGTCGCAAATGCGAGAAGTGTATCGCAAATGCGAACCTTCGCATTCTCTGCTGCCATCACAAATACGACCTTTTGATCGCAAATGTGAAGAATTGTCCTACCCAGTTCCCATCGCAAATGCGAGGCACCGATCGCAAATGACGCAGCTGGCCTTCCGCAAATGCGACCATGTTGTCGCAAATGCAAACCTAGGCTGGTCTAGGCATTTATCGCAAATGTGAATAAAATCTCGCATTTACCAATCTTGCTATGCTCGCAAATGCGAAGCCTGATCTCGCAACCAGATACCAACGGGTTCAAACAATAATCAATTTGTTTAATTCCTTTCAATTTCAGTCTAACAATTTTCTTCAAAAATCTTTTCTAGAGCTAGGGACCTTAGAATTCGATTACGGGCATACGCCCAAGTTCCATATTTTACTGCGGACCTCCCGGGACCGTCGGAACATGGGTCTGTGTCTGTTTACTCAAAATGTTGACCAAAGTCAACTAATAATCAAATTTAACTCTCAAAAATTATTATTCATATATTTTCACATAAAAGCTTTTCAGATTCACGCCGGACTGCGCACGCGAATCGAGGTGAATAAAATTAATTTTTTTAAAGCTAATAAGACCGGAATGGAATCTTAATTCATAATATGACCCTTTGGGTCATCACAATCTCCACCTCTAAAACAAACGTTCGTCCTCGGACGGACATAGAAAAGTACCTGAACTTGCGAATAAATGTGGACATCCTCTCCACATGTTCGACTCGGACTCCCAAGTAGCTGCCTCAACGGGCTGACCTTTCCACTCCACTCGAACTGAAGGGTAACTCTTTGACCTCAATTGACGAACCTGCCGGTCTAAAATAGCTACCGACTCCTCCTCATAAGTCAAATCCTTGTCCAATTGGACAGAGGTGAAATCTAACATGTGGGACGGGTCACCATGATATTTCCGGAGAAGAGACACATGGAATACCAGATGAACTGATGATAATCTTGGAGGCACAAGTCTATAAGCTACCTCCCCCACTCTATCAAAAATCTAAAATGGCCTGATATACCTAGGGCCCAACTTTTCTTTCTTTCCAAATATCATAACACCCTTCATGGGCGATACTCGAAGTATGAAGTCGATCACAAACTTTACGGTCGACATAACTCTTTTTCCCGGACTGAGCTGTATGAAGTCGATCCTGTATAATCTTGACCTTGTCCAAGGCCTCCTGAACTAAGTCTGTACCCAATAACTGAGCCTCTCCTGGACCAAACCATCCAACTGGCGATCTGCACCGTCTACCATATAATTCCTCATAGAGAGCCATCTGAATGCTCGACTGGTAGCTATTATTGTAGGCAAACTCCGCTAACAGCAAGAACTGATCCCAAGAACCTCCAAAGTCAATAACACAGGCGCGAATCATATCCTCCAAGATCTGAATAGTACGCTCAGACTGCCCATCCGTCTGAGGATGGAATGATGTGCTCAACTCAACCCGTGTACCCAACTCACGCTGAACTACCCTCCAAAAGTGCGAGGTAAACTGCGTATCTCGATCAGAAATAATAGACACGGGCACACCGTGAAGGCGAACGATCCCCCGTATATAAATCTCTTCCAACCGCTTTGAGTATAAGTACTTGCCACCAGAATGAAATATGATGATTTAGTCAGTCTATTCACAATAACCTAAACGGCGTCGAACTTCCTCTGGGTCCGTGGGAGCCCAACAACGAAGTCAATAATGATACACTCCCACTTCCACTAAGGAATCTCTATCTGCTGAAGCAAACCACCAAGTCTCTGATGCTCATACTTCACTTGTTGACAATTCAAGCACCAAGCCACGTAAGCAACAATATCCTTCTTCATCCTTCGCCACCAATAATGTTGTCGTAGGTCTTGGTACATCTTGGCAGCTCCCGGGTGAATAGAATACTTAGAACTGTGAGACTCCTCAAGGATCAACTCACAAAGCTCATATACATTAGGCGCACACACTCGACCCTGCATCCTCAATACACGGTCATCTCCAACTGTAACCTGCTTGGCACACTCGTGCCGAACTGTGTCTCTAAGGACCATCAAATGCGGGTCATCATCCTGCCGATCTCTGATACGCTTGAATAAGGAAGACCGAGTGACTGTACAAGTTGAAACATAGATGGGCAAAATACCTAATCTCACAAACTGATTAGCCAAAGTCTGAATGTCTAAAGCTAACGATCTCTCACTAACTGGAATGAATGCAAGGTTGCTCACACTCAATTCCTTCCTACTCAATGCATCGGCCACCACATTGGCCTTCCCCTGCTGATACAATATAGTGACATCATAGTATTTCAATAACTCTAACCATCTTCTCTGCCTCAAATTAAGATCCTTTTCCTTGAAGAAGTACTGAAGGCTGCGATGATCCATGAAAACCTCACACGACACACCATAAAGATAGTGCCTCCAAATTTTCAGTGCGTGAACATTGGATGCCAACTCTAAGTCATGGACAGGATAATTCTTCTCATGAACCTTTAACTGCCGAGACGCATATGCAATCACCCTGCCCCCCTGCATCAATACTGCTCCAAGACCAACACAGGAGGCATTGTAATATACCGTGAAAGATCCTGAACATGATAGAAATACCAACACCAGTGCTGAAGTCAAGGCTGTCTTGAGCTTGAAAGCTCACCTTACACTCGTCTGACCATTTGAATAGGGCACCTTTCTGAGTCAATTTAGTCATTGGGGCTGCTATAGATGAGAACCCCTCCACAAAACGACGGTAGTAACCCGCCAGACCAAGAAGCTCCTGTTTTCTGTGGATGAAGTGGGTCTAGGCCAGTTCTTGACTACCTCTATCTTCTTAGGATCTACCTGAATACCCTCTGATAATACGATGTGACCCAAGAAAGCTACTGAATCCAACGAGAACTCGCACTTTGAAAATTTTGCATACAGTTGTCTATCCTTCAAAGTCCGGAGCGTTATCCGGAGGTGTTGTTCGTGTTGTTCTCGACTGCGAGAGTATATTAGAATATCATCAATGAACACAATTACAAAGGAATCCAGATAAGGCTTGAACACCCGATTCATCAAGTCCATAAATGTTGTTGGGGCATTAGTCAAGCCAAAAGACATCACCAGAAATTCATAGTGCCCATACCTCGTCTAAAAGGTTGTCTTAGGGACATCTGATGCCCTAATCTTTAACTGATGGTAACCCGATCTCAAACAAATTTTCGAAAACACCCTGGCACCCTGAAGTTGATCAAATAAATCATCAATTCTCGATAATGGATATTTATTCTTGATGGTGACTTTATTCAACTCCCGGTAATCTATACACATTCTCATATATCCGTCCTTTTCTTCACGAACAAAATCGGTGCACCCCAGGGCGAGACACTGGGTCTAATAAAGCCCTTATCAAGTAGGTCTTGCAACTATTCTTTTAATTCTGGTGGGGCCATCCGGTATGGAGGAATAGAAAAGGGCTGAGTGCCCGGAGCCACATCAATGCAAAAATAAATATCCCTGTCGAGTGGCATCCTCAGCAGGTCTGCAAGAAATACCTTGGGAAATTCATTAACAACAGGCACCGAGTCTATAGAAGAAACTTTAGCATTAGAATCACGAACATGAGCCAAATAAGCCAAACACCCCTTCTCAAACATGCGACGAGCCTTGATATAAGAAATCACCCTGCTGGAAGAATGAACATGAGTCTCTTTCCACTATAATCGAGGCAACCCTGGCAAAACTAATGCAATTGTCTTGGCGTGACAGTCCAAGATGGCATAATAAGGTGACAACTAATCCATACCCAAGATGACATCAAAATCAACCATGTCAAGAAGCAAAAGGTCCACACCGGTTTCAAGACCCCCAATAACGACCACACATGAACGATACACACGATCTACAGCAATAACATCCCCGCGGGCGTAGTCACATAAACAGGGATGCTCAGGGAATCACGGGGCACAACCAAATTTGAAGCAAAGTAAGATGACACATAAGAGTAAGTAGACCCCGGATCAAACAGAACTGAAGCATCACTATTGCAAACAGAAATGATACATGTGATAAACTGGAAATCATACAATCGGGGTTGAGACCCACCACCCTGAACTATGTCTTTGGGAAGACCTCCATTTCTAACGGGCTGACCTCCACCTCTAGCAAGTTGGCCTCCACCTTAACAATCTGGCCTCTATCTCTTGCTACCTGACCCCTACCCCTGGCTGGCTAGGCAGGTGGTGCTGCAGCTGGTGCTGGAACTATGGCACAAGAACCCTGGTACTGAGGCTGATTACCCAAATATCTCAGACAAGCTCTCTCAATATGCCTATAGTCACCACACTCAAAGCATCCCTCCTGATCTTGTGACTGACCCTGACGAGCCGGCTGACCACGATAATAACTCTGAAGAGGAGGTGCTCTGATAGGAGCTGATGGTTGACTATAGATTGGCTGAGCAGAATGGGGCACATAAGAACCACGACCACCTGAGGAACCACGAGATGCCTGAAGTGGTGAATGAAATGGCCTGGAAGAATGGCCTTTGCTGAAAGTAGCCCCGCCTCCAAATGAGGCATCGATGAATCCACCGGAATGGCGAGCTCTCTTGTCTGACCCCTGACCTCCCAATCCGAGAACCATCTCGACTCTCCTGGTCACATTGGCCGCATCCTGGAAAGATATCTCGCTCCATGCCTCCTTATCCATCTGCAATCTGATCGGCTTAGCAAGACCCTCGATAAATCTCCTAACCCTCTCTCGCTCTTTGTGGATAGCAAAAGAGTAGTATGACGAGCCAAATCCACAAAGCGAGTCTCATACTGGGTAACAATCATGCTTCCCTACTGAAGGCGCTCAAACTAACGATGACGCTCAAACTTACAACGACTCTCAAACTGACGACGACGCTCCTCTCTGGTAGTAATAGGTAGAAACTTCTGCAAGAAGAGGTGCGAAAACTGATCCCAAGTCAGAGCAGGTGACCCATCTGATCTAGTCAATAGGAAATCCCTCCACCATTTCTTGGCGGAACCCGTCATCTAAAAAGCAGCAAAATCAACCCCATTGGTCTCCAAAATACCCATGTTCCGAAAAACCTCATGGCAGCTATCAAGGTATTCCTAAGGATCCTCTGAAGTGGCAACACTGAAATGAACATGGAAAAGCTTGATGAACCTATCCAATCTCCATAAGGCATCAGAGGACATAGCTATTCCAGCAACGGGCGGTGCTGCAGCAACTAGATGAACTACCCCAACTGGATGGGCTGTTGGGGTCTGAATCTAAGGAGTAATCTGCTCAGGAGTGTGGGTAATAGGAGTCTGAACCCCTTCTCCATCTTGAGATACGGCTGCTGCCACGGGGAATGCGCAAGTTTGGGCTACACTCTCCATAAGGCCCAGTAGTCGGACCAAGGCATCCTGAAGCACCGGGGTATCAATGAACCCCACTGGGACCTCAGCTAGTCCCGCTGGAACGGCTGAGCTATATCCCCCTCATCAATCTCTATCTGGGGCTCCGCTGTTGGAGTTGTTTCCTGAGCAATGGGTTGAGTCCTGCCCCTCTCTCGGCCACTAGGATGGCCTCGACCTCTGCCCACTGTAGGAGCTGCTGCTGCTGGAGGAGCCGATTGTTGGTCAGCGGAAGAAGAAGCACGTGTTCTCTCCATCTTTGAGAGAATAGAAGAGTTCAATCAGTATTTTGGGATAACAAGAATCGCATGACAGAGTATAAATAAAGTGAACTTGTTCCTAACTTCATAGCCTCTGAGAGATAAGTACAGACGTCTCCGTATCGATCCCTCAGACTCTATTAATCTTGTCCGTTAATTGTGAGACCTAGTGCTCTGATACCAACTTGTCACGATCCAATTTTCCAACTGTCGGGATCGTGATAGCGCCTAAAATCATACCTACTAGGCAAGCCAATGTTAGAGAGTTCATCATTTTAAACAATTAAAACATATACGAAACTAATATTATCCAATAATGATACCAAGAAAAATATGTGAAATAATAAAAGGAAACCACGAAACTAATGCTAATATTTAGCTACCCAAGGTCTGGAGTCACAATTCACGAACTACTAAGAGTTTACTACAAGTATTTGGCTCAAATAAATAGTATATAATTGTTTTGAATGAAATAAAATAGTAAATAAATAATATGGAGAAGACTCCAGGAATTTGCGGATGCCAGCAGATCTAGCTCGTGTCTCCATGCAAATGATCAGCTACTACTCGAAATCAACTCTGACCGGAACCTGGATCTACACAAGAAGTGCAGAGTGCAATATCAGTAAAACCGAACCCATATACTGGTAAGTGCCGAGCCTAACCTCGACGAGGTAGTGACGAGGCTACAACGGGGCATTTATAATAGGCCAAATACATCAACATCCCCTTAAAGTTGTCCTCACTTTTCACTCTAGCACTCTATCTTAAGTCCGTACCATTTGAACACTTTAACCGAGCTTTTACTGTGTCATTTAGACACAAATGGCTGACATGTCATTGCGCCTAATTCCCACCTTCATTAAGAGCGTGAATTGAATATATAAGGCCATTGATGTGGGCCAAAGTACAGGTGATAATAAAAGAAAAAAAATATTATTTTAAAATAAAAATTCTATTTCTCTTGATCGTCCTCCCTCTAAGCCACTACAACCACCGTGCCGCCGACTTCCATCACCATATTCACCGCAACCATTTTGTAGGGGGGAAATTAAGATTCCTTCGATTTTAGTCAAATATTGAAAAGCTAAGCCATTTAATATCGAGCCGGTGGTGATATCAAACAGGCAAGAACGATATTGCAGATGAGATAGCGGAGCGCGGCGAAGGGATGGTGGAAATGGGTAAAGGTTTAAGCTTTGGTTCAACAAAGTCGTTGGCGGCAGATGAATAGAAAGAGTAGTAGCGGTAAAGGGGTAATAAATAAGTGACACCTGGTCAAGTTAGGGTTGCGAGGAATAAGAGGAAAAGAAAAACGATGGAATCTATGGCTAATGGGAAGATTCACTTCCGCTCCAATGTTGTTGGGTATTTACGGTGTAGATCCAAGATCTTGAACTTCTTCGTTTCGATTTCAAGAAGGAGAAGCTGATTTGGCTAAAATGAGGTGAAGCTGGGGAGGAATATGAAGGTGTCGTTGCTGTAAATTAAAGTCTAATTTTTTTTAGATTATATAGTCATCAGAACAATTTTCAGGATTTGTGTAATCTGAAGGAAAAATGAAAAATTAAGTGAATTGTTGCAGATGTAATCTTTTTGTCGTGGATTGTAGATTTATGAATTTTTTATTTTAGCTAAAAATGGTGGACCATAGGACGAGGTCGCTGGAAACGAAGACCGAATGAGGGTGTCGTTGGGGAAGATGACCTGGGGTGGGGTGGGGTTTTTGTTTTTCTTAAAAAAAATTATATTTCTTCAAACGCCTTTTTAAAAAAAATTATTTAAGTTAAATCCACGTGTCACTGTTCTATTCGTCACTATGGCGTGTGAATTACACGCATCTTTGAATATGGTTGCATATCAAATTTTGAGTCTAAATGACACAGTAAAAGCTCGGTTAAAGTGTTCAAATGATACAGACTTAAGATAGAGTGCTAGAGTGAAAAGTGAAGACAACTTTAAGGGGCTGTCAATGTATTTGGCCTTTATAATATAACTTGGATACAGTGTATAATAAAGCAAAAGGAAATACTAAACTAAATGAAACAGTAAATTTCAGTAAATAAATAATTAACTTGTTATCTTTCCAGAACTCAACAATAACCAATCCTCACAAAAATTTCCGTGATACATATGTAACTCACAGTAGAAGCAGAACATGAAAATATCAAAAAGAAAACTGTGTGCATTTTCGATCCCATCATTTAATCAGTAACAACATGAATATTCTCCCTTATTGCTCCTTATTGCTCCTTATTGCAGCGTGAAACCCGATCCCACCTGTCCACCCTTATTGCTCCTCAATACTTATATCACCCTTATTCCTCCTGTTGCGACGTTCAACCCGATCCCACCTGTCCACCCTTATTACTCCTTGTTGCGGCGTGCAACTCGCTCCCGCCAAACAATCACATTTTACCATTATTCCTCCTCAATATACCATCATATCAATACCAATCACACAATAATAAATATACGTTTCACAATTTAAATCACAATCCTCCACAATACTTATGTCTCAACTAATGTAAACGGAAAGTTGTACAATTAAGAAACTTCACCAATTATTATTACACAGTGAAATCAACCGGAATGTATCATGAAACACTGACAATCAGCTCAACCATTAATGTACTACCATGAACTAAGGAACAATACTTTCAAACAAGTGAAACAATATCTAACAAAACAAGTAGATATTGAAGCATCAATAATCATGAAACAATTAAGACAGGAATATAATAAACTGGAAACGGGGTAGGAAACATGCTAAACAGATAATTTGGTGGCGCATAGGTACTCGTCACCGTACCTATATACCACACACATGCGAATTGACATAGCAATTAAGTCGGGGATTCCTAATCCCTCAAGTCAAGGTTAGACCAAACACTTACCTCAATTTTGCAGGCCACTCACTGCTCAATTACAACTTTTCCTTTAGAATTTGCCTCCAACCCACTCGTATCTAATCATAATTAGTTTAATATCATTAATTATTACTAAAGGAACTAACTTTAATGCACAATTATAATTTTTCCTAAGTTTTCCCAACAAAAGACAAAAATCGACACCGGGTCCGCTTGGTCTAAACTCAAGGTTCGGACCAAATCTCATCTACCCATTCTCCCTCAAGCCCGGATATGCAATTGATTTTGGAATCCGACCTCAATTCGAGGTCTAAATCCCCAAATTTTGAAATTCCTAAGTTCTACCCAAAAATCCATAATTCTACCATGAAGATTCTAGATTCTAGGTTGTAATCTTGTAAAAAGTAGTAAGAGATTGAAAGAAATTAGTTAGGAATCACTTACCTATGATTTGGAGAAGATTGGGTCTTTAGAAAATCGCCTATGGGGGTTTAGGGACGAGAGAATTGAAAAATGGGTGAAAATAAGTCCCAAATTAACAGTTGTAGATGTCGCAAATGCGAGAAGTGTATCGCAAATGCGAACGTTTGCATTCTCTGCTGCCATCGCAAATGCGACCTTTTGATCGCAAATGCGAAGAATTGTCCTACCAAGTTCCCGTCGCAAATGCGAGGCACCGATCGCAAATGCGATTATTGGCCTTTCGCAAATGCGACCATGTTGTCGCAAATATGAATAAAATCTCGCATTTACCAGGATTGCTATGCTCGCAAATGCGAAGCCTGATCTCACAATTGCGAGATCAGAGGCCTGCTACAGACTCAGTTACACCAACAAGGATTTTGAATCCCAAATCACTCTGTAGCCTATCTAAAACTCACCCGAGTCCTCGGGGCTCTAAACCAAACATGCACGCGAGTCTAAAAATATCATACGGACTTGCTCGTGCGATCAAATCACAAAAATAACACCTAAAACTATGAATTTAGCACCAAAACTTATGAATTTCTCAAGAACACTCAATATTACTATCTTCTCATCCAGACGTCAGAATCATGTCAAATCAACTCCAATTTCTACCAAATTTCACAGATATAACTTTAATATTATAATAAACCTGTACCGGGCTTCGAAACCAAAATACGTGCCCGACACCAATGGGTTCAAACAATAATCAATTTCTTTAATTTCTTTCAATTTCAATCTAACAATTTTCTTCAAAAATTTATTTCTAGATCTAGGGACCTCGGAATACGCCCAAGTCGCATGGGTCCGTTTACTCAAAATGTTGACCAAAGTCAACTAATAATCAAATTTAACTCTCAAAAATTATTATTTCATATATTTTCACATAAAAGCTTTCCGGATTCACGCACGGACTATGTATGCAAATCTAGGTGAATATAGTTAATCTTTTTAAGGCCAATAAGACCGTAACAGAGTCTTAATTCTTAAGATGACCCTTTGGGTCATCACACTTGTTATTGTTGTCCTTTCTTCTCGGTTACCTGCCATGTTGAGATTTGTGTACACAGAAAAAGGAGATCTTATTTTTTTATGTTAGTGACCCATGCTAGTTGCAAATCTATAAGAAAGTAGAAGTTTAACTAAGAAACCCCCACTGACGGCGCCAAATTGTATGACTAAAAAACACGGATCTTGGTTCAAATATATAAATTTATATAATTAGGGGTTAAACATAGTTAACAATAATATCTGTAGATGAAACTTTCAAGGGTGCAATAAACAATAGATGGGTTCGGTCAGATAGTGATAACAACATGCAATAACTGTTCTAAAAAGCACGAGCAATAATGTAGAATTCAATAGCAATAATAATAAATGACATTTAAGTAAATATGAGGAATGATTCACCCAATAAATGATGAAATTGATGGATGTTCCTCCTAACAATGATGAATGACAGATAAATTCTTGTATATTCAAGTTATTCTCGGATCCGATGGAAAAATATGGAATAGTATAGACAAAAATCTTAGTGAAAATGTGGTGTTTGTATCTTTGAAAGATATATATATATATATATATATATATATATATATCTTTGTATCTTTGAAAGATATATANGATAAAAATATGTGATAACTGTTCTAAAAAGCATGAAAAATAATGTAGCATTTAATAGAAATGAATAACAATAAGCGGCATTGAAATAAATAGGATAAATGATTCACCCAATAGAGGATGAAGTAGATGGATGTTCCTCCTGACAATGATGAGTTACAGACAAATCCTTGAATATTCGAGTTATTCTCGGATCTGATGGAAAAGTATGGAATAATATAGACAAGAATCTTAGTGAAAATGTGGTATTTGTATATTAACAAGAGAGAGAGAGAGAGAGAGAGAGAGAATCTTTTTGTCAAAGTGTGTTCTTACAAATGAATATCACATGCCCCTATCATTGTCTCTTTTTTCTATTTATACAGGGCATGTTCCTAAGAAACCCTAATAGTGAAAGTGCAGAGAATATCCTCTAGAAGAGTTTATTTTAATATCCTATCTAGAAAAACTAATCGTTACAACTCTTATCGACGATATTCGACCTCGACCTCGACCTCGACCCTTGTTGACATGCCGACTACGACTCTTGTCGACACTTCGACTAGGGACTTTGTTGCTTCTTAGGTCATTCTGACTAACGACGACTTGAGAACTCTTCCCTTAATATTATCTCGGCTTAAATACTCTAGAGACAAATTTTGACTCATAGATATTGGTATTAACAAAAATCGAAATAAATTTAATGCTAAAAGTTTAGTATTATTTTATCCCATATAGGATGTGAGATTTTAATATCAGGATATACTTATTTTGAACCAAATGATGCCTTAAGGATTGGAGTATATGCTTATGAGCTAAACTCCTTCGGAGAATCCACTAAGCTATGTTCTAGGGTCAATGGCGGAAATAAGACACTTTGGCACCACTATTGATTTTTTTCATTCCAGTAAGAAAAGTCTTGGTAAAATAGTCTCCGCCAGAATTTTGGGACGCGCTCCCGGTAATTGCTAAAAACATTTGACATGGTGATCCTCAGAATTTTCCACAAAAATATGACAATCGCCAGAACTTTTTATATGGTGATCACCAGGATTTGTAAGAAGTATTTTCATGTGGCGCCCAGTTTTGCGCCACCCATATAACTTGTAGCCACTTTTTAACAAAAGTTTAACTGATACCCAGTTTTTCTTTACTGTTATATTTTTCTTCTTTGTTCGTAGAGTTTCTTCTTCTTCTTACTCTTCTTCTTCTTAGTTGCAATATGAATTTGTTAAATTTATTGTTGTTTTGATAATTTGATGATTGAGATTTGTTCTTTATGATATTTAAAAATTATGTTTCAATATTTGACCTCATCTGGAGTAGTATAGGCATTGAACCATGTATTGGATTATTCAAATTCAAAGAACAAATTTATGTTTCAGAACTTAAGATTTGAAATCTAAAGTTGTATTCAATAGATTGAACTACTAAATGTTCGAATTTATGAACTTGCATTTGAAAGATAATAGAACTTCATATTTGATTTCTAAAGTTGCATTGAAGAGATTGAATTACTTCAGATTCAAAATTCTGAAGTTGCAATTGAACGATAGAAGAACTTTAGATTTGATTTCTGAAATTGCATTGAAGAGATTGAACTACTTCAGACACGAGCAGGTACACTTTGCAAAATTTTATGCAATAAGGGTATAACATCAATGGTGGCCCCAAAAGTGGATATATATGAAAATGCCCCAATTTGCACAAACATACAAATTGCTAGAAACTCTCATACGGTGATCACCATAATTTGCAAGTAATTGCAAGAAATTTTATATGGTGATCGATAGGATTTGCGATCATCAGCATTTTCTGGCAGCGTGCTTCAAAATTTTGGCAGCATAGCTATGTTACCATAAAAAATTAACAGGGTTAAAATATAAAAGTATTATGAAATGTAATGACTTGGCCGATTGTTTTGAGTATTTTAGTCTCGATTCCCTAAATTATGCTTCCTCTATGTTATATTGTGGTTACATGACTTGTTGGGGTTCTTGGTGTCGGGTTCGAGAGAGTTTCAGTGTTTTATGGGACACATAGTCCCTAAGTTGGAAGTTTAAGTCGTGGGAGTTGACCAAATTTTGGAAAGTTGGAAGATTTCTAGAAAGTTTGACCGGGAGTGAAATTTTTTATATCAAGGTCGGATCCCGATTTCGGAAGTTGGAATAGGTCTGTTGTCACGACCCAAAACCGGTCCAGGTCGTGATGGCGCCTAACGGAGAAGTCAGGCAAGCCAACAAACAACAACAACAATGAAGGTGCGGAATACAATAACGACATGGGGTAAGGCCGTAGAAACAAGCTGAACCACAGCTAGGCCCAATGCATATACAACCCCGATAACTACAATAAGTGTGTGTGCCAGGACTAGTGTCACAGTGTCAACGGGCGGCTACATAGATACAACTGTAGAAAATACATATACAAAATATACAAGCCGCAGTCTGGAACAAAAGACTGTGCAAAAAGGAAACTAGAAGGCTCCAGAAGTGCTGTCAGGGGAACGCCAAGAAGACAGCTCACCGTCTAGAGCGAC
>ML268810.1:1055-69695 GCA_005239495.1 Nicotiana undulata
ATCGGCACTAGGCCCCAAACATGGCTTACAGCCCAAAACATATCATAATATATAAATACTATTTAAGGAAAGGATTAAAAATCGATTTTGCAACTCAATAATCGCCTAAATAGGAAATATGTTCCAAAGTTTCCACCTTTTTATTTCAAACCCCGTGAAAGGGTGCATAGTCCGGGGTTTTATACCCTCAGGACAGGATTTAAAGACATTACTTACCTCAAAACTAGCCCAGAATTATTCCGCAACACACTTGCCTCTCGAATCAACCTTCGAAGGCTCCAAATCTACCAAGTTCAGATTTTTTATCATCAACATATGCTTAAGGAATAAATTCCAATTGAAAAATATCGAATTTAACTCAAAAATCCGAAACCGGTCAAAACCCGACCCCCGAGCCCGCGTCCCNAATCGCCCAAAAAGCTTCTCTTCGGTCAAAAATTGGAAGAAAAGTTGAACTGTTCGTTATATATATACTTTTCACGCGTTTTACTGCTCCCAATGGATTCCTTGTGAAATTCTAATCAATTTAGGCTTTTGAATCACTCCATTTGACCTTATAATGAACGAGATATGTAGATTTTAAGATTTGCAAATATTGCAGGTTTTTAATACGCCGTCAGGGGCAATTTCGTCATTAACCATAAAGATCTGGACAACCTTGGTAAAATGGCCATAAAATCCTCATACGATGCCCAAATTCGATGATTCTTTTTGCTACGAGTCCGTAATTACGATACGGATCTAATACTTCATTCAAAGAAGTAATCGAAGCTCATTTTTTCAATATAATATCATTTATTCTTGAAGAAACGACGCCGAAGCATAAGAAAAACGAGCACAACGCAGCAAAACCTATCCGAAACTCACCCGAGCTCCTCGGGACCCCGACCAACTATACCAACACATCACATATGATCATTCAAACTTAGTTTCACTCTCAAAACACCAAAACTAACATCAAAACACCAAATTTACATCGGATTCAAGCCTAAGAACTTTGAAAATTTTAAAATCCACCAAAGATGCCGAAACTATCCAAAACAACTCCGATTGACCTGAAATTTTGCAGACACATCCAAAATGATATTACGAACCTGTTCCAACTGTCGGAATTCCATTCCGACCCCGATAGCCTATTTTCCACTGCCGACCGGAAATCACCAAAAACTAACTTTCGCCAATTCAAGCCTAATTCTACACCGGACATCAAAGAATTATTCTGAACACACTCCTAAGTACTATCCGAGCCGTAAAATCTGCATTTCAAGGTCGTTTACCAATAAGTCAACTCTCAGTTGACTTTCCCATTTTAAGGCTATTTTTAAAGACTAAGTGACTGAATTCTCATTTAACCATTCCGATTTCAAGCTTATCAACTCTAACACATCAATAATAGAATAATCGGTCTATGATAAGTCAATAACAGCAATTATAATGCAGGTTTTACGTAACGACAGACTGGGTCGTTACATGAAGAAAATAGATTGTTGCGTCGCCGCATGTTGGAAATGTGGGACGCCTGGTCTAACGGTAGGGAACCGCCAAGTGTAATCCATGGTTTTCCTGAGTTAATTCCCGGTTTATATGGGCTTTCCAGCATCCTTGTGCCCAACCCACTCATCCCATGTGGGCACCCTCTAATGCCGTCTAATGGCCCCATAATGCCTTCTGTGGATCACCCCTAGGTGCCAGATTCAAGGGCACATTCAACAATATTCGTTGCACCACACGTCTCCACTATGACACATCCAACAGTGCCCAGGACAAACTCATACCTTCAGCACTCACAATATGAGTCTCCCAGGGGTCAGCAAAGAACAATGAGAAACCCCGAGCAGGAAGAAATGGCTCGGAGGATGAGAAGCATAGAGCAAAGCTTAAAAAACATTCAGGGTTTGAGTGGTCAGAAGAGTCTCTCCTTCTCCGATTTATGCATGTTTCCACATGTTCACCTGCCGGTTGGTTTCAAGATGCCAAAGTTTGGAAAATATGACGGGCACGGAGACCCGATAGCTCACTTAAAACGATATTGTAACCAGCTGAGGGATGCTGGTGGAAAAGATGAGTTACTAATGGCCTATTTCGGAGAAAGCCTCGCCGGAATCGCTGNAATGAGTCAAGAAATTACTCATTGGCATGTGTGGGATGATATGGCCCGAGACTTTGTCTACCAGTTCCAATATAATGTGGACATTGCTCCCGATGAGAATTCTTTGTCCAATTTGAAAAAGAAAAGCGTGGAAAGCTTTCGTGAATATGCTGTCAAATGGCGTGAGCAAGCTGCTAGGGTAAAGCCGAAATGGACGAAGCCGAAATGGTTACGGTCTTCCTACAGGCCCAAGAGGCAGACTACTTCCAGAACATGATGTCCGCTATGGGTAGACCATTTGCTGAAGCTATCAAAATTGGGGAGATGGTCAAAAGTGGTTTAGAAACGGGCCAAATTTGGAGTCAAGCTACTTTTAAGGCTACATCAGAAGTCGTTCAGAATGGTTCATGTTTTTCTTTTAACAGAAACGTGATAGAAGAGGGAGCCATGATGACTTCGAGCTCGAAGGGGGCCCACATGGAATTCAACCAATCATATATGCTTCCTAAAGTCCCCCAGTACTATTATCCCTATCAAGATGATGCAACATATGTCGTGGCACCGCCTCCCTATGCAGTGATGAACGTGCAATCTTACATGGGGCCACAAAATTATACCCGAAACCGAGCTCCGCTTCCCAGAAATGCCCATACTTACCAAGCTCCATATAATCCCCAATCAAATGTTTCCCAATACAATCCGCGCCCAAGAGAGCCTTTCCAAAAGAATCAATTCACCCCTATTGGTGAATCATACTCTAGCTTGTTCCAAAAGTTGGTCAGGACAGGTATGCTACAACCAGTGGCCCCGAACCGGCCGAACCCCGAGTCCTCCTCGCACCGGGCTGATGCTAGATGTGAATACCATTCTAGAGCAGTGGGGCATAACACTGAAAACTGTTGGACTTTAAAAAGAGCAGTGGAAGACATCATCGAGGTCCAGGCAATAGTGCTTGGGGATGAAGAAGACCCAAATACGATGAATAACCCCCTGTATGCTCACACCGGGCCAGTAGTCTGAATGATTTGTAAAGATGAGAAATTTGATCCGGCACTGAAGGCCATTGCAGCCATTGCCGAGACAGAAGAAAAACCAGAAAACGGTTGCCAAGCCCGAAAGTTTCCCCATCAGATGGGAGTCTCGATAGCCAGTCTTGCTATCCTTTCTGCGCCCGAATTGTCTCAGGGTGTGATCCGGATGTTTTACTTTATTGTCTTACTTTCCAATGTAAACCCTTCTATCTTTAAATTTCAAAAAAAAAAAACAATCAAAAATCAAAAATCAAAAATCAAATTGATTTAATATTTCATTTTCCAAGAATGTCTCTTTTCTTAATCTTGTCTTTTTTCTTATGCTACTTTTATTTCTGTTTAAATGCATATTTCAATAACATGACATGCCTGCGGACTTCATGCCCAGATCTTAAAACGTTGTCAGACTCCGAAATAATGAATCAAGAGTTAGAATGAAAATGAAGTTAGATCATCGAAATAAAACGATTAGGATAACCAAAGGAAAATTGGTTCAGATCGGAAAAGGTCCATACATTACTGCAATAGTACTGCCAAAATAGTGTGTTTATACTTGGGGTACATCGAAGGAAATGTCCCTGAAACAATTGTCAACGCAGATGCAGTCAAAAGATCCCAGATCTTAAAACACTGTCAGACTCCGAAATAATGAATCAATTATCAGAATGCAAATGAAGTTAGGTCAAGGAAATAAAACATTGAATCAGAACAACCAAAGGAAAATTGGTTCAGATTGGAAAGGCCCATGCATTGCAACAAGAGTACTGCCAAAAGAGTGCGTTGTACTTGGGGCTAGAAAAAAAATGTCCCAGAAACAACTGTAAACGCAGGTGCAGTCAAAAGGTACTATGTTTGATCCTCCATATAGTGTTAAATGTTCTCCGGTTGAGATGACGAAGGCTTTCATTCTCGCTACCCAAACACTATTACCCCTTTTGCCAACCCTTTGAGCCGGTTACCTTCCTTTGATTACCCTCTTTGGAATGTGAAAGTGTTGTTGAAAAAAAAGAAAAAAAAAGAAAAAAGAAAATGAAATGAAAAGAAAAAGAGAACAAGGAAAGCAAAATAAAGAGAAAAAAAAAAAAAGAGGAAAAAACAAAACAAAAATCAAAACAAAAACCAAAACAAAACAAAATGTTTACCTGAACTACGTCTGACTTGATTCGGAAAGGATACGTAGGCAGCCTCTCCTTGGGGTTCAGTCACACCAAAAAAAAAATCTAAATTTCCCCAAAAGTGAAACCAGGGGCAGAAGTTAATGTTCGGCGATGTGTTGCCTGAAAGGTTCCAAAGTTGTAATTCAGTCCAAATTCTTTTTACCCAAAATCTTGTTCAAGTCCTTCCAATCAATCGACAAAGATGTCCAAAATTGGAGGATACAGTTGTTTGGGTCTAATACAATAAAATGAGAGAAATTGAAATGAGAGAGTCTTATCGGTGAAAACCCACACGGGCACCGTGAGGCGACAGTAAGAAGAGAATAAAAATGAGAGAGTCTCATCGGTGAAAATCCACACAGGCACCGTGAGGCAACGGTGAGAAGGGAAATGAGAGAGGTTAGTCGGTGAAAACCTGCAAAGGGCACCACTGATCGAAAAGAGGATAATTGGTCACTGGCATGGAAACGTTTTCGGGGCAAGGTTCCTCAATCTCGAGGTAATAGTTGTGATGAATTTCTGAGAGTCGGACGGTTTACACGGATCATGAATCCAGTCCAAAAGGCATGTCATGTTCATTGAAGTTCGCATGCACTCCAGATAAGCCCTTTCCTTTCCCCGAAAGGGACACCTCTTGTTTAAATTCATTGTCCATTCTGTCATTTATTTTTCTTTTGAATCCCTTTCAGTCTAACTCTGTTCCTAAACTAAGGCAGAGAAAGGATGGCAAGACTGATTTACAGGGTTCTCATTTGACACGGGCTAATATGCAAAGGCACTCATCCTCGTCAAGGGCATCGAGTCGATCTCGGCTGGCCATAGCGGCCGATGCTTCAAACTCAAAAACCCTTGAAAGGAGACAATCAAATTGAAGTGCCTATAAAGGCGAATGAAGTGAAAGGTTGAGTTCCACGTGGATAACCCTCTCGGCGAGGTTTGAAAACCCGAAATATTCCAAATGCCCTAAAGTTAAAGTTGGAAGAAAGTCAGAAATGAAAAGCCAATAAAGGCGAAATAAAGTTTGAAAGGTTAAGTCCCGCGACTAACCGTTGCAGCAGAATTTGAGGGGCCAAAACTCCCCCCGATACTCTGGAAACCCAAAAGGAAAGCAAGTGAAAGGCCTACAAAGGCAAAACAAAATGTTGGGTCCTACGTGACCGATCGCCATGGTAAAACCTGGAAAGCCAAGGTCCCCGGGATTAGAGATGAAACCCAATCCCCAACCATCAAACAAGCAAACGATTGAGATCTTCGTCAAATGGGCTGAGATCAAGAAGCTTGAAACAATCAAGGCCGCAAAACCAACCACCATTTCAAACTAACAAACTGTTCTTTGTTTGAAAACGTGAAACAGGTGCAACTCAAAAGCAACTGTGCAAAAGCAGGTACAACCAAAAGAAAAAGGCGCAAGAGCTAGAAGCAGCTCTGCAACAACAACTCCAAAAAGGGAGTTTTCTCCAAAATCCTTTCCCGCATTTATTCGGAAAAAAAAATGTTGAAAATAGCTCAAACCTGAAGTGGTATAGGGTCTCCAAACCCTAGCTACACTTTTTCCAATTAAGGGTATACATTCCCTAATTGCTCATTTCTTTTTCAATTAAGGCTATACATTCCCTAATGGATGTTTTCTTTTCCAATTAAGGGCATACATTCCCCAATTGATTTTCTTTTCACGACATAGGGGCACACGCTCCCTAGTCAATGCCAATTAAGGGTACACATTCCCTAATCGATGATTTCTTTTCCAATTAAGGGCATACATTCCCCAATTGATTTTCTTTTCACGACATAGGGGCACACGCTCCCTAGTCGATGCCAATTAAGGGTATACATTCCCTAATTGATGATCTGCTTTTCTAATTAAGGGTATACATTCCCTAATTGATTTTCTTTTCCCTACATAGGGGCACACGCTCCCTAGTCAATGCCAATTAAGGGTACACATTCCCTAATTGATGATTTCTTTTCCAATTAAGGGTATACATTCCCTAATTGTTGTTGTCTTTCCCAATTAAGGGTATACATTCCCTAATTGATTTCCTTTTCCCGACATAGGGTGCACGTGCTCCCTTGTCGATGACAATTAAGGGTATGCATTCCCTAATTGATGATTTCGTTTTCAATTAAGGGTATACATTCCCTAATTGATTTCTTCCCCAGCATAGGGTATGCAATCCCTAGTTGATTTTATTTTTGCCACCCCCGGTGGATCTTTCTTTGAGATATAGGGTATCCACTCCCTAGTCTGCAATAACCCTGGACGCACTGCTCCCGACTTTTCACCGTTTTCAATAACAAAATAGTGTAGATTTCCTTACAATAACTCACGAAATTCTCCTAGTGAAAACTGGGGCAGAAAATTTCGTTCATTTATTTTGATTTTTGTGCAGATTACATTTTTAGGACCTTGGCACTCGAGACGACCAAAAGAAGGAGTTTCGATCCAAACAATAAAACAAAAGAGGAAAGAGAAGATTGAACCCAAAGTGCAAAAACGAGAAAGAGATGGACTATTCAGGACGAGATTGAAGTCATCCGTTCGGTATATCCTGCCTTGATCCGAGAAATGACAAGACAAAACCAGCGCCTACAACTAACAAGCATCAAGGTCCAGATCAAGTCTGTATAAAAGCAGCAAAGATTCAAGATCAGGCTTCACCAGACTAATAGATAGGACTCTTGTAACTCATAGTTGATAGGTTTAGATTAGTCTTCTCCATTTTTGCTATTTTGGTGTAATAAGGAGCTCAACAAGCAGTAAGCAGCAGCAACAGTAGTGAAATCACAGCTTCCCGGTAGTCCCAGCTACCAAAACTTCCAGAACTATACTGACCTGATTCCTTTATAGCCAAGGATATGTAGGCAACCTCCGAAGCAAGGTTCGGTCAAACTTTTTCAAAATGCTTCCAAATGGAGTACCAAACGGGCAAAAATTGCTCGTAGTTGCTCACTTTATCTTTTCCCGAAAACTCTTCATGTTCTCGAGCAAAGAGGGGCAGTTGTGAACACCCAATTTTTGTCTCGCATGGAAATTACTCCTAAAAATAATCAAAAAATAATTTTTAATGAATTTTAGGAACTTCTATTCATTTAGTTGCATTTAACGCATGTTTAATGTTTTAAAATCATAAAAAATGTTCAAATTTTGATTTCATAGCATGTTAGATTTTAAACTGCATTTTTAGGATTTAATTATATTGTTAAATGCATCGTCTAAAAATAAAAAATTGCATTCATAGGTTAATTAATTAGTTAGTTGCATTAGTCCATCATTAGGTAAAATAAATAAATAGGCTAGCCAAAAATGAGATTTAAATTAAAATTTGAGCCTAAAGTGGCTAAAAGAATGAGAAAAGAGGGGTGTCCAAATTGGGCCAAAATCAGTGGCCCAGTATCCCAAAGTCCGCCCCAAACCCACCGGTCCAGTACCCGCGACCCGCCTACCCGACCCGTTTCCTCCCCTATTAAAAAATAACCTAGACCTAAAAATGAGGAGGACCTGATCTCTATCCCACCCCAACGCCGTTTTTCCCTTTCATCATCGTCCCCCTCTTCTTTCTCTATCTCGACATCAGGAAATTTCTTCAAAACCCAAAAAAGAAAATTTCATCCTTCACTAGTCTCTCTCTTCAAAGGTCAGCCAGCCCCCAACTCTCTCACCTCATCGGCGACAGACACACACACCTCACTCATACACTATCCTTCTCTCACACATGCTGATAAGCACACATTAGTAGCTAGAAATCTGGAAAAAAAAAAAAACTCCAAGAGACCTCCCTCAAAATAAAGACAACGCACCCCCATCCCTTTCTCCTTCTGTTTTCAGTTATGGTAATCAGAAAGAACACCCCACTCCCGTTTTGAGCAGCGGCTCATCTCTTCGTTTGTTTCTCGTGATCTTTGGTATATCGTTTAGTGTAAAAATGTTGGGATGTTTCTTTGATCGCTGCTTGTTGTGACGGAATTTGTCCAAGTTGTTATCCTTAGCTAAGAACCAAGAGATCTGGGAAATTTAAAGCATTCAGATTCACTTTCATTTTAAGGTATTGTTCGATTCTGACTTTGTAATACAGTTTCGTTTAAATGAAGTCAAAATATTTGTGCGCGTCGCTTGTTCCAATTTGAATATGTCATGCCAACTTTTCCTTCCTCTGTTTTTTTTACCTGATAAATTTGAAAAATGTGAAGTTTTTGGTTGAACTGAAACTTTTGTTCTTCGCCGGTTCTCCATCGATTCTGCTTTTGTTGATTTCCAATTACCAATTTTCGACATGTATTCGGCCTCCTTTTCTTCTAAATCTAGTCCTTGTGTGGCGAGGTAGGTTACCCATAAATTGTTTGCACATATGTTTTGTTATGGATTTTTGTTTTTCACTTGTGGGCTCGCATCTTTTGTTAATTGAAATGAAAATCGCATAAATTGTTTTCTTGTTGGAAATGTCATTTGTGATGGTATTTCTTGTGTTTTTTTGGGGTTCGATGTTTGACATCAAGTTTCTACATTGTACACTGGTTTTATGTTCACCAAGAAAGGGAAAATGAATTATTGTAGTTGGTTGCTGCTTCTAGACAAGTTCTGGAAATAAATCGAGTGCTAAAAATCTCAATACTGATAGATGAAGTTGTCTCGCTTGTTACTGTTATTGGCATAAAATTAAGACTATCTCTGTTGTTCACTTTTGAAGTCATCATCGTCGTTTAACGAGTTTCTTTCTTGTGGTCATTAAATTTTGATATCATTATGTAAATTACACAACTTGGGTAAGAATTTGAAGTGATATAATTACACAACTTGGGCAGGAATTTGAGTGATATATGTTGCCAAGTTTCTGAAATTACTTCAGTTGCTAAAACTATATATTTACAAAAACTATAAAGCTAAGTAATCCTACTTCTTCTTTGATTTGGATTTGGATTTGGATTTACAAAGACTATATATTTCTCCAGCTATTTTTTTGCTACAATTCGCCTACTCATTAACATGTTTTGAGTTCAAAGTTTATGATTCTGCAATGTGATTTAGTTCTTTGATAAAGTTTCTTTCGCTTGGGATCTATTCCTCTTCATTTGAGCATGTCTTGGAGTTATCATATTAATCCTTGGATTCGTCTCACTTTTCTGATTTTGACATGACTATATTACATTGTTTATGAATACGTGATCTCTATTTTTATTTTATTTTTAGTGTCTTGTTTATCTTGACTTATTTGTTTGTTCATGTGGAGAACATTTTTGTTTGTGCCTTTATTCTACCTATTTTCATGATGGTTTCATTTTTTGAAGAGGCATTTTAGTGCTCCTTATTTTTTTGTCTTCTGATTGACGTGAATTTAGGAAGAATGCCATTATTTGGACTAAAGATAGACAATGAGTGCACATGATAGTTTTGGATTGCCAGTGTTAAAATTTTGGCGTGTATTATTGAATTTTACAGGGCCTAAGTGTCGATAAGGCAATAAACTAGCCCATCTTTCCATAATTAATTTATCTCATTCCTTCCACAATGACTCTCATACTCTTATGGCCTCACAATAATCTCAAATTAGTTTAGAAGAATAATTCAAATGTGTAGCTTGCTTGAAGTGATTAATAATAAATTATCGTGGCTATGGGTAAGGCTTCCATAGCATAGTCATGATATGTAATCTCCATTCGGGTGTGCATTTCATGTGACCCGACCATAACTTCGAAGATTAAAATAAACATGTCACGAATCGCGGATGCATTTCATGTGACGCAGCTCACAACATGTACCAAAACAACAAGTGTACGACATCGTGACTTGTTTCCAAATTATTCCATAAATATCCAAATTGGTTTCTATACATATCCCGTAAAACTAAAAATACCTCTTCAGATAGAAAACCTAGAGAATAATTGAATATTGCCTCAAATACGCATTTTAAAATCGTCAGGACCATAAGCTTGATTGTATAATCTACACTTGGGTGTGGCAACTCATGTCCCCGAATTTAATTCAAAACCATAATAAAAATCACGTGTTGTAAGTGCGGGTGCATTTCATGTGGCGTAGTTACAATGTGTCCAAAAATAAACAAGTGCACGCCATCGTGACTTGTCTCAAGATAAATCCATAAACATTAAAAGCGGATAAAAGTTAAAAGGCTAAATGCACAATTGGCTAAAACACGTAAATAATCAGATAATTTAGGCCAAATACTAATTGTTAAGCGACCGTGCTAGAACCACAGAACTCGGGAATGCCTAACACCTTCTCCCGGGTTAACAGAATTCCTTACTCGGATTTCTGGTCGCAGACAAATCAAAACAGAGTCAAAATTGGTTTCTATACATATCCCGTAAAACTAAAAATACCTCTTCAGATAGAAAATCTAGAGAATAATTGAATATTGCCTCAAATACGCATTTTAAAATCGTCAGGACCATAGGCTTGACTATATAATCTACACTCGGGTGTGGCAACTCATGTCCCCGAATTTAACTCAAAACCATAATAAAAATCACGTGTTGTAAGTGCGGGTACATTTCATGTGGCGCAGTTACAATGTGTCCAAAAACAAACAAGTGCACACCATCGTGACTTGTCTCAAGATAAATCCATAAACATTAAAAGCGGATAAAAGTTAAAAGGCTAAATGCACAATTGGCTAAAACACGTAAATAATCTGATAATTTAGGCCAAATACTAATTGTTAAGCGACTGTGCAGAACTTGGGAATGCTTAACACCTTCTCCCGGGTTAACAAAATTCCTTACTCGAATTTCTGGTCGCAGACAAATCAAAACAGAGCCAAAATTTCTCGGTTTGGGATTTTTTAATAAAATCGGTGTCCCGGAACATCGTCAACAATCCGGGTGGCGACTCTGAAAACTAATAATAAAACTCAAATCCGAAAAATGTCACTTAAAGTGAAAAAACTCTCTTATTACTCCTTCATTTATCACGGGGTAGTGAAAAAGGAGGTGTGAGTGATACTGTAATATTTGATTTAGAAAAAAGAGATAATTAATGTAAGCAGCAAATTTATAAATGATGACCTATCAAGTAGTGGCCACCAAAATTTGGAAACTTGACCAAATTAATCCAATAATATATTATATGACATCTGACTGTAAGTACGGATAAAATCGCAGTCAGATCATACAAAGTAGGCAAATACTTGAGCAGTGGTACCCATCACGGCTTGCTAACTAGATTAGGTAGGTGTTTTGACATAAATAATTATTTGCCTTTTTTCATTATTTAATTTATAAATTGAAGTAGAAATTTAGAATTGAGAATTGTTTTGAGAGGTATTTCAAGTGAAATAATTATTTCTGGTAAAAAGCTTTAATATTCAAAGTGAAATCTACATCCAATCACAATTCAACGTAACTTCTAAATATTCTTTTGCAACCTCAAACTTCATGTACTATTTTTTTCCCCAACTTTTAACCAAATACATTCAATTATGTCCCACCATTTTGGTATAACATGATCAGGAGTGGCAAACGGATCGAATATGGTTCGGGTCGAAACGAGTAATGGAAAAAGAGGTAAATTATATGACCCGATCCATATTTAACACGGATAATAAACGGGTTAACCGGCGGATAAAATGAGTAACCATATTATTCATTCATGACTTCACATTAGCCTCAAGCTCTAATATGAATTTGCTGAAATAATTTTTTAATAATTGTACTATTCATATTTTACCCATTGGTTACCCATTTGGTTACTCATTTTTCTAATAGATAATATGGGTAATTATCCATATTCGACCCGGTTTAAAAAAGTCAGTTATCCAATCCATTTTTAATGAGTTGAATTAGGTGAATAGCTATTATTTTTAACCATCTTGCAAGGTCTAAACATGACGAAAGCTGATGATCATAACTTATGTCCTTTATCAAAATCTTGATTCATTTCAGCCATTTACGTAAAATTTTATTTGGAAGGCAGGAAATCTCTCCAGTTATTTTATTCTATACTTAAGAGAAAATCATGGGAAGCTTGCAAGTTGTAATTACAAACTACCAAATTTCATTTAAAAGAAAGAGTTGAAAAAAAGGATATATAGGACGGATACTCGGATAGATCTTTTGTATGTTATTTTCATATCACTTATGTGTACAAATAAAGACCTCTTATAAAAAAATTAAACTAAAAAGAAATTTGTAAAGGGATTATATTTATTGAGAAACATATATAGATTCATACTTGGTATTATAATATTATATATATATATATATATATATATATATATATATATATAAGCACGAATGTCCTTAGCGAAATGTCGTTCGTCTTTTTTACCCTTTAAGAATATATTTTATATTGGACAAAGTAGTAATTTTAGTTATTTTCCTAATATGTAGGAATGGTCATTAATTATTTTTCTAACATGTAGATACAATTATTTAATTAAATGCCTAATATTTAGGACTTTGATATGGAAAATCTTATAATTATCTTTTAGTTGTAAATTTTTTTGTTTAAGAGTCTTGACTGCTCTATTCTTTTCGTTAATTTTTTTTAGGTTTAGTAGTGTCTTTTTTTCTTTTTTCTTTTCAGAACTCCTTTTCTTCATATATTTATGTAATTTGATTATTACAATGAGCTATAGTAATTTATTCTTTTTCTAATTCGTCACAAATAATTCATATAATATTTATTATTAATTAAAATTTTAAATAATTTGCATTTTACTCTTGATTTTTTTTTTTTGTTATTTTCTATAATATCACTTTAATCATTTAATTAATCCATATAATATTTATTATTAACTGTATTATATGTTAGATAAAATTGTCAATACAAGTAAAATATTTTTCTTGAAAAGAATTGCCATAAGATAGAAAAGAGAGAATAAAAGAATAGAAAGTAGGAAACTTCTTCTTACTTGATATCCCTAACGACAGAGAAGATAAAAGACTCTCCTTAGATGGCTCGCAGGGAAAGTCAATATTTTCAAAGGAAAAAAAACTAAAAGAATAAGACAATAACTACGTCAAATTTTTTGTAGTTTATAAAGAAAAAAGAACAAGACAATAATTAAATAGAAAACTCATTAATTAATTTTCCTATTAAAAAAAGTAAAATTTTGTAGGTTAAAAAGGAAAAAAGAATAGATAATAAGTAGGAAACTTATTCTTTACTATCGAAATTAAGGAGTGTAAAAAAACAGTTAATATCCCAATTTTTATTTTCCATGAACACTTTCTTTTAGGTTTTTGGAGGGTCACTGATTTCATCTACCTATAAAAGATTGTTTGTAGGTCGACTTCTTAAATTAAAATTTTAAAACTAATTTTTTGTTGAAAAAGGGGTTAAAAACTTCTATAAAAGAAGCTAATATTTTATACTTATTATTATAAATTCTTGATAATAAGCCTTGAGGTAATTTGTTTGTGCTTTGAGGTAAATCTTTTAACGTTTAGACTCTTTCTTGAAGTTTTGTAGTAACAAAAGTTCATGCATTTTCTACATAGCTATCAATTCAAGTCTGTAATCTAAGAGATAAATGGATGTTTAAGTTTATATAACTAGAATAGATATTCTTGTAATTTTTCTAATAATTACTTTATTTATATTTTAAACATATTACGTGTGAGAGATATATGTGTTTAACAAATTTATTTTTCGTGAGCATATAATTGCTGCTTTATGAAAAAATCTGAAAAGAGTGTTTACATGAAATTAGAAAGAATGAGCTTGAAATATTTAAGAATAGAGCAATCAAACTTTATAGAGAAAGATATAACAAAGTAGTACAACTAGTGAAATTGATAATGTGTATGGCTGAAGAATACATAAGAAATAAAATTAACTTCATTATTGGAGATGCTAGGAATATGACTGCGACCAAAAAATTACAATTTTAAAACATAAATTCATTAATAATTAATATCGGATCTAAAATATATTTGTATTTTAATGATCTCATATAAGATTTGATCTCATTGACAGAGGGGTGGCTTTTTAAAAAAAAATTCTATTTGAAGTCTAACTTCTAGCTTTATCATATGAAAATCTAAGCTTTTCAAGGCTTTTTTTTTGTCATTCCTCTATTTTTTCTTAGCTTTTCTAATATCAAAACAAAAAGAAGTTTGTACTACAGGAAAAAAAAATTGTTAATTAGTTTACATTGTTTGTGTCTTATAGAATGAACTTAAGAATATATATCATTCAAAAAATATTCAAAAAACTTCTTAAATCTTCAAGAGTTTATGTATACTTGCTAAAAAAAACATGAAAACTTTTAAAATAGTAATGAAATATAAAAATAAAATAAATTTTTAGTTGAATATATCCACCAAGATGATTGAGGACTTTTTAGTGTCATCATTTTCTTTATTGAGTTAGCTAAATAAGACCAAGAAATATCATTTTGAAGAACTTAATTTTTTTTATGTAAATATTTTATAGCTCAAAGACTATTCGTTAATATAATATTAACGTAATTTTTAAAATTAGTACTTATTAAGAGGGGATACACGCGCAACACGCGTACCCTAAGACTAGTACTATATTAAAAGCATGAAAACCCTTAGTGAAATGTTGTTCGTCTTTCTTACCCTTTTAGAATAGAGTTTACAATGAACAAAATAGTCATTTGATTATTTCCTTAAGATTTAGCAATAATTATTTTAAGTAATTTCCTACTATTTAGGAATAATTACCTTTTATGTTTAGTGTTTTTCTTTGTTTTGTTTTGTCAGTGAACTGGAACATTTCGTAGATTTTGGTGTTAGACGTTTCCTTTTAGGTTTAGGAGGCAAGAGTATTAAATTGATATAATATCTATAAAAGTAGTAGTTAAACCAGCATAATAAAAAAGGTAGCAAAAGGTAGGGGCGGATCTATAGCCCAATATATAGGGCACATGAACTCATGGTTTCTCCGCCAAATTAACTATTTTATGTATATTTATAATTGATTTAATATTATCTAGTGGCACCCATGCACCAAAAAGGTTAAATAGTGCACTTCGTTAAATGCTGAGATATTTAATTACCTAGAGGAGTAGAGATCAATTACCACTCAATACTTCTATTTTTCTTCTTTTTTTAGTGGTGCACCCATATTTTAAAAATCATAGATCCGCCTCTAGCAAAAGGGCAGGCCCAAAGTTGGATTCGACAATCATTGCAACAATTATGTATGGAATATGAAAAACAAGAAATGAAGCTCTATGGAATCAAGCAGTGCCAATGCCAACAAAGGATGTGGAAGAGTATAAAAGAGGATAGTAAACATAGAATGCAGTTGATAGTCGATAGTAGAAACAATAAGAAAGAAAAGGAATGAATAAATCTTTTGTATAGATAGTATACTATAGAGCAGAGCTACCTATAGTAGGCATGCAAAGAAGGAAAATACAATTAGTGGTAGAATAACTTATAGTTTATAGTATGGTTATAAATTTGTAAATATCTTTGTCAGATGTGGAGATCAATAAAAAAATATTTAACAAAAAAGAAAAAGTCGGTTTCGATCAAAAAGGCGGCCTTCTTGCATCTCTTTTAGCTTTGAAATCGACTAAGCGTGACGCGATTAGTAGTTGAATTTTGCATTGATATTTAACCAACACATCTTCATTTTGGTGTTTTTGATTGTGAATGTTGGTTGAACTTGACAGTCTGCCATATTGCATTAGACTTTGTGCTTCAACCTTTTGTCAGGCTGTGTTTTTTACTATTTTGTCGTGCTCCCATATAATAAAATAATGTATAGCTCATATATTTGATGCAGTACACACGTACAACACACGTACACTGAAACTAATACTATTAAAAAGGTAGAAACAATAACGAAAATGCATGAAAGTGAAAACCTGGTAAAGTTCTCCCTCTAATATGTACTGTGGTATCAAAACTTATTATTTATGCTAAATGGACAAGATTTTGTTACCATCTAAAATTAAGAAAAGATAAAGAAAAATCCTTCTGTTACAAACTAGAAAACAGAACTTTTTGCGCAGCACGTCATTTCTACTTTCTTAACCCAAATATTTGAATTAACTTTTGCAAATATATATAGTACAACTGGTCAAATCCTAATTAATATTAACATTATAAAAATAAAAGAGAAATATACAAATTGCACTACCAAACATTAGATGTTAAGGTCAGCAGTTGTTTCTGAATTGTATATTATCAAAGGCCTAATCCCCACAGTAGCTCTGTTGATCTTCCACAATATGCATGTCATTATGGCCGCTAATATAAGCAGACAAATTCAAATACCTCTCAGCTTCTTGCTCAGCTCTCACATCTCTCCACCTTGCCCTGCATATCACACAACTAATTGATCTTCTTCTGTTACTTCTCTTCCATTCCATCAAACATTCTTCATGTAATGGATTTCTACATGTCCTACAAGCTGCCATTCTTTCTCCTTTATTCATCTCTTCCAAACACACCGGACATGTAACACCCTCCTCTATCTCTATTCTCAACGGCGAACTCTTTGGTCGTTCCTTAAAAAACGTCTCGTGAAACCTGTTAAGATATAATATAATTAAATAATTAAACTTAGGCTACATCGTAGTTATAGAAGTTAATACTATGATATTAGAGCAGACAAGAGGTCCTGAGTTTAAATCTCACACTCGCAAAAATAAAAATATTTTCACTTGTTTGGCGCCAATAAAAGAGAATTAAACACAGACTAATTATAAGTGTTCTCCTTTTAACCTCTCTCGAACGTTAGGGTTTGCTAGTGATTCAATTGAGATGGGTAAGCTGAGAAGGCGTTGGAGCTCGCATGGCCGGAGAGTTCGCCGGAGAAGACACGTGTCATCGATGGGGACACCCAAAACGCGGATGAAGACGAAGAGGATGTGTTTGCATGGGGTGGTTCGATCAGGGCAGCTGCATGATGGGGTGGTGGAGAGGTTAACGGTATATACATTTCCGGTTGCGCCTAAGATAAAGAAAGTGGTGTCGGCGTGGTGGAGGAGGCGGAGATGGTGGCTGACGGCACGGATGATTCTGTCGGCAAGTGGTTGTGTTGGCATTAGATGGCGGCGGTGACGGGGATGCTGGTGGTCGGAAGGGGTGGAACTAGACGAGATGGATTCCATACTTTTGGAAAGTCGCAATATTTTTGGAAAGCTGGAAAATTTTTGTTATGGAATTTGGTTTTGGTAAGTTTTGTAGGAAAAGGAAATTAATTAAGTGTGTGGCTTGAGATTCTTGGTAGAGTTTTGAGGGACACGTGAGGGATAGTTCTAAGGTTTAGGACAAGTTAGGATATGGATATACTTTTGACTTAGTTCTTTCTATTTCTGGTAATGAATAGGTTAACCTTAAAGCACGTCATTTAGATACCTGCACTCCCAAATTTTGAAGGAAAAGATAGCTTGTAGTCTAGAAATAACTTTGAAGTGAAAGCAGATGGATCAAGGAAGTCGAATCGTGTGGATTCATCCAAAAGCTTGCGAATACACATCATGCGCAAACACCTTTTAGGAACAATATTTCTTCATCCTAAGTTAAAGAGATTTCATTCCTGTGAACCTATTACTTTTTAGTTTGTGTCAAAAAGAATGGTCTTTATGTGCCTCATAAAGTTTTCTTTTTTTATATTTGAAAATAATTTACCTTTATGTAATAATTTATAGCATCACAAAATATATGTGCATTATTTTATACCACAAATCTAAAAGTCTTATCATTTTTTCTTAAACACCGTACACAGTCAAATAGGTTCACAAAAATTAAAACAAAGGAAGTATTTTTTTTCTTTGAACATTAACTTCTATATTAAATTTCTTTTACACTAATAGATCATTTAAAAGATATCTAAAAATAGTTATTGATAATCATAAAAAATTATAATAATTTAAAAGTAAAGGAAACAACCTTTGACAAATTAAATTGCATTAATTGTATAAAAAGAGGGCAGTCCTTGATAACACATGAAAAGTGCATATTTTTTTAGTATATTTATATATTATTTTTTATATGAGTTGCGGGAAATTACATAATTTTTGAAGTGAAATATGTTCATTACGTGTTTTGTTATGTGTAGGAACGAGTTTGGATCATAAATGATCAAACGATAATAATTTATTGAAAAAAGAAAAACATGAAAGAATTGGGAGCTCGTCCATATATTCTCGCGCATGGCACGAGAAAACAAAAGTGAAAAAGGAGACAATTGAGTGCACAAAATAATAAAGTGAAGCAAAGGCACAAATACTTTGCGAAAAAAGAAAATTGCAAAACTTGAGTCCGCATCTATGGGCACGCGACGCGCGAGCATGGACGCGGATTCCGACTCTTCTATCCGAGATTGGATTATATTGGACGACTTTTCACCCTACCCAAGTCATATAAATACACTCTAAACTTGATTTTTACATAACTTTGGAGGGAGACACTACTTTAGGAGGAGCAAGGAAGAAGATTCAACCACGAGTTTTTCCTTTCTTCTTCCTATTTTTTATTGTTGGTTATGAATTTTAGTATTGTATTATACATACTACTATGAGTAGCTAATTTATTATTTAGGGTTTAGGAACCTTTTTGTCACGACCCCAAATCCTAACAGGTCGTGATGGCGCCTATCGTGGAACTAGGCTAGGCCAACCATCACACAACTACTCATTCGTTCTATTATAATATTTCACAAATCAATAACAAACAGCAAACAGAGTATAAATAATTTCATTTAGTCTTTACGCCCCAATAATGATCTAACAGTCTAATCAAACTGGAGTCAACATGGTCACGAGCATCTAAGAAATAAAACTAACTCTACTAATGTCTTAAACAATATCTATGAAATAAATACTAATACTAATAAAGGAAGGAAAATGGAGAAACTGTGGACGCTGGACAGCTATCTCGAAATCCCGTAAAGTTGCTGCTAACGAACAAAGATGGATACTGCTCAGCACTAGTACCTGGATCTGCACACAGGGGTGCAGGGAGTAATGATGAGTACGCCAACTCAGTAGTAATGAAAATAAATCACAGTCTGAAGTATATGAAACACACAGCACAAAACACCAATCCACAAATAGTAAAACATCAAGTCTCAATACAGTATACATAAGTTCGAAAACCAATTTCTAGAAAAATCCTTTGAAACAAGTATATTTTCCAATATTTCTCAGTAAAACGCTCAGTAAAACCAGTTTGAAAAATGAAGTGAATCATAGTCAAAAATTCAGTAAAATATCATCATAAATCTGTTCCTCGAGCCATAATCATCTCTCATAACATTTTCCTCAGCACCTCACCATTACTCAGTATCAGCCCAGCGGGCAACCTCACAATCACTCAGTATCATCCCAGTGGGCAACCTCACAGTCACTCAGTATCAGCCCAACGGGAAACCTCACAGTCACTCAGTATCAGCCCCGTTGGAAATCACTCGCACTCAGTAGGTACCTGCGCTCACTGGGGGTGTGTACAGACTCCGGAGGGGATCCTACAACCCAAGCGCTATAACAAGCCACATCATGACATAAATCGCTCACAATATTGGCCCCCGGCCTCTCTCATACCATAACATCCTCAAAATATTGGCTCGCGGCCTCACTCAGTCAGACACTCTCAACATGTCACTCGGACCATCATTATACCGGGTCTCAACCCAGAAACAATGTTTCATTTTCAAGAAATAATATCAAAAATACTCTAAGTGTCAAAACAATCATCAAGAAGAAACTGAGTGAAAATCATAACATATCAAGTGAGAAAAATAGTAAAAACAGCCCCCAAGGGGTAAACAGATCGGCTTTAGGCCCCAAACATGGCTTACAGCCCAAATCATATCAAAATATATCAATGCTATTAAGCACATGCTTAAAAATCGATTTCGCAACTCAATGGTTGCCTAAAAAGGGATATATTTCCAAATTTCCAATCTTTGCATTTCAAAATCCGTGAAAGGATATAAAGTCCGGGGTTTCATACCCTCAGGACACGATTTAAAGACATTACTTACCTCAAACTAGCCCGAAAAGCTACTTTGCGACCCGCTTGCCTCTCGTATCAACTTTCGAATGCTCAAAATCTACCAAGATCAGATTTTTATCATCAAATTATGCTAAAGAAATGAATTCCAATTGAAAAGTGCCAATTTTAGCTCAAACCCCGAAATTAGCCAAAACCCGACCCCCGAGCCCGCATCTTGAAACTCAACAAATTTTATACCAAAATATTCTTCATCATCTCACGAGTCCGTACATATAAAGAACACTAAAATCGGAGTTCGTTTGGCCCCTCAAATCATCTCCTAAAGGTCTCATATTCTCAAGCCCTAACTCTCCCTTTTTCTACTGATTTTCATGAATTAAACACTGATAATAAGGTCTTTAATCACCTATAATCGAGTTTTAAGGTCCAAAATACTTACCTCTATGAAGAACACTGATTTTCCCTCTTCAAAATAGCCTCCAAGCTCTTTTCCCGTTCAAAAATGGTGTTAAATTTAATGGTCGCAGAGGGTTTTAATTTATACTTTCTGCCCAGGGGTTCCGCACCTGCGAGACCGCACCTGCGGTCCCACTAACCGCACTTGCGAACTTCCCTGGACTGGCCAATATCGCTCCTGCGGAGTCCTGCTCGCTCTTGCGGGCCCGCACCTATGGTCAAACTTCTGCAGGTGCGGAAATCACTGTGAGAAAAACCTCAGCAGCTGTTTGCTGCATTTTTCAACTCCGAATTTCTTGTTAACCATCCGAAATCAATCCCGAGCCCCTCAGGACCTCAACCAAATATACCAACGCATCATAAATGATCATTCAAACTTAGTTTCACTCTCAAAACACTTAAAATAACATCAAAACACCAAAATCACGTCGGATTCAAGCCTAAGAACTTTGAAATTTCTAAAATCCGCCAACGATGCCGAAACTATCCAAAACAACTCCGATTAACCTGAAATTTTGCAGACATATCTAAAATGGCATTACGAACCTGTTCCAACTTCCGGAATTCCATTCCGACCCCGATAGCCTATTTTCCACTGTCGACCGGAAATCGCCAAAAACCAACTTTCGCCAATTCAAGCCTAATTCTACACCGGACATCACAATTTTTTTTAACACACTCCTAAGTCCCAAATCACCTAACGAAGCTATCCGAGCGATAAAATCCGCATTCCGAGGTCGTTTACCAATAAGTCAACTCTCAGTTGACTTTTCCAACTTTAAGGTTATTTTTAAAGACTAAGTGGCTAAACTCTCACTACAACCATTTCGATTCAAGCCTACCAACTCTAACACATCAATAACAGTATAACCAACCTATGACAAGTCAATAACAGTAATTATAATGCAGGTTCTACGTAACGACAGACCGGGTCGTTACATTCTCCCCCTCTTAAACAAATGTTCGTCCTCGAACGAGTGTAGAAACATACCTGGAGTCTCAAACAAGTGAGGATATCTGTTCTGCATCTCCCGCTCGGTCTCCCAAGTAGCCTCCTCCACTGGCTGACCTCTCCACTGTACTTTCACTGAAGCTATATCCTTGGACCTCAACTTTCTGACCTCGCGAGCCAAAATTGCTACTGGCTCTACCTCATATGACATATCACCCTCAAGTTGAACTGTGCTGAAGTCTAACAGATGAGACGGGTCACCAACATACTTCCTGAGCATCGACACATGAAATACTGGATGAACAGTCGATAGGCTGGATGGCAAGGCAAGTCTGTAAGCCACCTCTCCAACCTTCTGAAGTACCTCAAAAGGACCAATAATCGTGGACTCAGCTTTCCTCTCTTTCCGAATCTCATAACACCCTTCATGGGTGATACCTTCAGCAGTACCTTATCACCTTCCATAAAAGACACATCCCGGACCTTCTGGTCCGCATAACTCTTCTGCCTAGACTGCGTCGTGCGAAGTTGCTCCTGAATCAACTTCACCTTCTCCAACGCATCCTGAATCAAATATGTGCCCAATAACTTAGCCTCACCGGGCTCGAACCAACCAACCGGAGATCTACACCTCCTACCATATAAAGCCTCATACGGGGCTATCTGAATACTGGACTAGTAGCTGTTATTATATGCAAACTCCGCTAGTGACAGAAACTGATCCCATGAACCACAAAAATCAATCACACAAGCCCGTAACATATCCTCCAAAATCTGAATAGTTCGTCCCGACTGCCCGTCGGTCTGAGGGTGAAATGATGTGCTCAATTATACCTCAGTACCCATACCTCTCTGTACGGCCCTCCAAAACTGAGATGTGAACTGAGTACCTCTGTCAGAAATAATAGAAACCAGAACTCCATGCAATCGGACAATCTCCTTGATGTAAATACCAGCTAACCTCTCTGAAGTATAAGTAGTACCAACAGGAATGAAGTGTGCGTACTTGGTCAATCTATCCACAATAACCCAAATAGCATCGAAATCCTTCGAATTCCGTGGAAGCCCAACTACAAAGTCCATAGTGATTCTCTCCCACTTCTACTCCGGAATAGCTAACCTCTGAAGTAATCCACCTGGTCTCTGGTGCTCATACTTGACTTGCTGGCAGTTGAGACACCGTGCTACATACTCAACAATATCTCTCTTCATCCGCCTCCACCAATACTGTTGTCTCAAATCCTGATACATCTTCGCGGCACCCGGATGAATGGAATACCGCGAGCTGTGAGCCTCTGCTAATATCAACTCTCGAAGCCCATACACATTGGGCACGCAAATACGGCCCTACATCCTCATAACACCGTCATCACCAATAGTCACATCCCTGGCATCATCCTGACGGACCCTATCCTGAAGTACTAACAAATGCGGATCATCATACTGCCGAGCTCTAATCTGATCATAAAGAGAAGACCCAGAAGCCATGCTAGCTAATACCCGCGGAGGGTCTGACAAATCCAATCTCACCAACTGACCCGCTAAAGTCTGAACATCAAGTGCTAAAGGTCGCTCTACTGCTAAAAGGTAAGCTAGACTCCCCAAACTCTCGGCTCTGCGACTCAAGGCATCGGCCCCTACATTGGCCTTCCTCGGATGATACAAAATAATTAAGTCATAGTCCTTGAGAAGTTCTAACCACCTCCTCTGACGCAAATTCAAGTCCTTATGCCTCAGCAGATACTGCAAGCTACAATAATCGGTGAAAATATCACATTGTACCCCATACAAGTAATGCCGCCAAATTTTTAAGGCATGAACAATGGAAGCTAACTCAAGATCGTGCACTGGATAGTTCTTCTCGTGCACCTTCAACTGTCTAGATGCGTAGGCAATCACCCTACCGTCCTGCATCAATACCGCTCCCAAGTCAACTCTAGAAGCATCACAATAGGCTGTATAAGAACCTGAACTAGTAGGCAAAACCAATACCAGAGTTGTGGTCAATGCTGACTTGAGCTTCTGAAAGCTCTTCTCACACTCGTCGGACCATCTGAATGGAGCACCCTTCTGGGTCAATCTAGTCAATGGTGAAGCAATAGAAGAGAATCCCTCCACAAAGCGACGGTAATATCCCGCCAGACCAAGGAAACTCCTAATCTCGATAGCTGAGGACGGTCTGGGCCAACTTTGCACCGTCTCAATCTTCTTCGGATCAACCTGAATACCCTCACTAGATACCACGTTCCCCAAGAAGGCTACTGAACCAAGCCAAAACTCACACTTGGAGAATTTTGCATAAAGCTTCTCCTCCCTCAACCTCTGTAACACAATCCTCAACTGCTGAGCATGCTCTTCTTGGCTACGAGGATAAACCAGGATCTCATCAATGAACACAATGACGAACAAATCAATGTAAGGCTGAAACACACTGTTCATCAATTGCATGAACGCGGCTAGGGCATTGGTCAGCCCAAATGACATAACCATAAGCTCATAATTACCATATCTGGTCCTGAAAGCGGTCTTCGGAATGTCAGAATCCCAAATCTTCAGCTGATGATACCCAGATCTCAAATCAATCTTGGAGAACACTCTAGCTCCTTGAAGCTAATCAAACAAGTCATCCATACGAGGCAAGGGATACCGGTTCTTCACTGTAACCTTATTCAGCTGCCTATAATCAATACACATATGCATGGAGCCGTCTTTCTTTTTCACAAACAACACTGGTGCACCCCAAGGTGACACACTAGGCCGAATGAACCCCTTATCTAAGAGTTCCTGAAGCTGCTCTTTCAATTCTTTCAACTCCGCTGGTGCCATACGGTAAGGTGGAATAGAGATAGGTTGGGTGTCTGGCACCAGGTCAATACCAAAATCAATATCCCTGTCAGGTGGCATGCCTGGCAGGTCTGCAGGGAATACATCCGGAAAGTCATAGACTACAGGAACAGAATCAACAGAAGGAGTCTCACTACTAACATCCCTCACAAAAGAAAGATAAGATTCACACCCTTTCTCAACCATACGCTGAGACTTTAAATAAGAAATCACTCTGCTAGGTACATGCTCTATAGACCCTCTCCACTCAACTTTTGGAACTCCGGGCATAACTAGGGTCACGGTCTTAGCGTGACAATCAAGAATCACATGACATGGGAATAACCAATACATGCACAGTATCACATCAAAATCAACCATACTGAGTAACATCAAGTCCACTCGGGTCTCCAAACCCCCAATAGATATAAGACATGACCGATACACACGGACAATAACAATAGTATCGCCCACCGTAGTCAAAACATGAACAGACTAAATAAAGACTCATGGGGCATATTCAGAAAGTGAGAAAAATAGGACGAAACATAAGAGTACGTGGAACCAGGGTAAAATAAAGCCAAAGCATCACTGTGACAAACTAAAATAGTACATGTAATCACCGCATCTGAGGCCATAGCATCAGGCCTAGCCGGACGTGCATAAATATGTGGCTGGCCTCCACCTGCTCGACCTCCCCCTCTAGGGCGGCCTCTAGCTGCCTGACCACCACCCCTAGATGCCTGAGTAGGTGGTGAAGTGACTGGGGCTGAAGTCGAGGGTTGAACCCTCTGCTGAGATGAACTACTAGGGTGACAGGGACACTGCCTCCACTCGTGTACGAACTCTCCACACTCATAACAACCACCTGGAGCTAGAGATGAAAACTGGCGAGAACCCCTGCCACCCTGATAACCACCAGACGAACCATGCATAGAAGAACCATGATAAGATGATGCTCGGGAGGAGCTCTGAGTTGGAAGGGCACTAAAAGATGAACGTCCCTGATGAGAACTGCGAGGACCCTGCCCCGAAGATGCACCACTGTAAGCTGGGCGAACTGGTTGTGGAGGTCTAAACTGACGACCTCTGATGTGCTAAAACTGCCCTCTAAAAGGGGCACCACTGAAGCTACCTGATTCCCGAGGCCTCTTAGCCTCCCTCTCCTCACGCTCCTACCTACGAACCGACTCAATTTCAATTACCTCCTCAAATGTAGCTTCAGACACACTCTCTCTGGTCATCAAAATCTGAAGCTGATACGTGAGACCATCCACAAATCTCCTGATCCTTTCCCTGTCAGTAGGGACTAACTCCGAAGCATGTCTAGCCAACTCGGAAAACCTCATCTCATACTGAGTAACTAATAACTTTCCCTGGCGCAGCTGCTCAAACTTCCTACGTTGCTCCTCTCTGTGGGACTGAGGAACATACTTCTCCAAAAATATCGTGGAGAACTTCTTCCAGGTGAGTGGTGCTAAACTAACTGGCCTACGCCTCTCGAATGCCTCCCACCAAGTAAAAGCAGCTCCCGCAAACTGAAATGTAGAAAACGAGACCCCACTGGTCTCCAAAATACCCGCAGTGCGTAGTATCCTATGGCACTTATCTAGAAAACCTTGGGCATCCTCACCCTCTGTGCTGCTGAACGTCGGAGGCTGAAGTCTACTGAACCTCTCCAGCCTACGCTGCTCATCCTCGGGCATATCTGGAACCACATAATCCGGAACTGGGGTAACCAACTGGGCTGGGACCACCCCCGGTGCCTAAATACCCTGTACAACCTGCTCAGGTGTCTGGGCAGCCGGAGTCTGAATGCCTTCCCTGGCCTGAGCTGCAGTGGCAATAGTAGACATAGCAACTGCCTGAGCTAAACTGGTGCACACTGTCAATATATAAGCAAGAGTCTCCTGAAGACCCGGAATAACAATTGGCATTGCCGATGCCTGAGCCTATTCCGCTGGAGCACCCTCGACGGGAACTTAATCCTGAGTGATTGGGGGATCCTGTGGTACTACCCCGACTGCTGCATAGGCTGGTCCCCTAACTCCACCCCGGCCTCGACCCCTTGTGGGTCTGGCTGGTGTTTGGTCACCCTGATCGGTATTGCGTGTCCTCACCATCTGTGAGAGAATGAAACAATATGAGTTTAGGTTTCAAGAACTGATAGATTGGCACGAAAGAGTTCAAGAAATTGAGATTTTTCCTAAGAGTTCTGCAGCCTCTCGAAGATAAGTACAGACGTCTCCGTACCGATCCGCAAGACTCTACTGAACCTGCTCATGACCGTTAGGTCCTATGCAACCTAGAGCTCTGATACCAACTTGTCACGACCCCAAATCCTAACAGGTCGTGATGGCGCCTATCGTGGAAGTAGGCTAGACAACCATCACACAACTACCCATTCGTTCTATTATAATATTTCACAAATCAATAACAAACAGCAAACAGAGTATAAATAATTTCATTTAGTCTTTACGCCCCAATAATGATCTAACATTCTAATAAAACCTCCCAAGACTGGAGTCAACATGGTCACGAGCATCTAAGAAATAAAACTAACTCTGCTAATGTCTTAAACAATGTCTATGATATAAATACTAATACTAATAAAGGAAGGGAAATGGAGAAGCTGCGGACGCTGGACAGCTACCTCGACATCCCGTAAAGCTGCTGCTAACGAACAAAGATGGATACTTCTTAGCACTAGTACCTGGATCTGCACACATTGGTGTAGGGAGTAATGATGAGTACGCCAACTCATTAGTAATGAAAATAAATCACAGTCTGAAGTATATGAAACACACATCACAAAACACCAATCCACAAGCAGTAAAACATCAAGTCTCAATACAGTATACATAAGTTCAAAAACCAATTTGTAGAAAAATCCTTTGAAACAAGTATATTTTCCATTATTTCTCAGTAAAACGCTCAGTAAAATCAGTTTGAAAAATGAAGTGAATCATAGTCAAAAACTCAGTAAAATATCATCATAAATCTGCCCCTCGGGCCATAATCATCTCTCATAACATTTCCCTCAGCACCTCACCATCACTCAGTATCAGCCAAGCGGGCAACCTCACAGTCACTCAGTATCAGCCCCCCTGGAAATCACCCGCACTCAGTAGGTACCTGCGCTCACTGGGGGTGTGTACAGACTCCGGAGGGGCTCCTACAGCCCAAGCGCTATAACAAGCCACATCATGGTATAAATCGCTCACAATATTGGCCCTCGACCTCTCTTATATCATAACATCCTCACAATATTGGCCCGCGGCCTCACTTAGTTAGACACTCTCAACATGCCACTTGGCCCATCATTATACCGGGTCTCGACCCAGAAACAGTATTTCATTTTCAAGAAATAATATAAGAAATACTCTGAGTGTCAAAACAATCATCAAGAAAAGACTGAGTGAAAATCATAACATATCAAGTGAGGAAATTAGTAAAAACAGCCCCCAAGAGGTAAACAGATCGGCACTAGGCCCCAAACATGGCTTACAACCCACATCATATCAAAATATATCAATGATATTAAGCATAGGCTTAAAAATCGGTTTCGCAACTCAATAGTTGCCTAAAAGGGGATATATTTCCAAATTTTCAATCTTTGCATTCCAAAATTCGTGAAAGGGGATATATTTCCAAAGTCCGGGGTTTCATACCCTCAGGAAAGAATTTAAAGACATTACTTACCTCAAACTAGCCCGAAAAGCTACTCTGCGACCCGCTTGCCTCTCGTATCAACCTCTGAATGCTCCAAATCTACCAAGATCAGATTTTTATCATCAAATTATGCTAAAAGAATGAATTCCAATTAAAAAGTGCCAATTTTAGCTAAAATCCGAAATTAGCCAAAACCCGATCCCCGGGCCCGCGTCTCGGAACTTGACAAATTTTATACCAAAATGTTATTCATCATCTCACGAGTCCGTACATATAAAGAACGCTAAAATCGGAGTTCGTTTGACCCCTCAAATCATCTCCTAAAGGTCTCATATTCTCAAGCCCTAACTCCCCCTTTTTCTACTGACTTTCGTGAATTAAACACTGATAATAAGGTCTTTAATCACCTATAATCGAGTTTTAAGGTCCAAAATACTTACCTCTATGAAGAACACTGATTTTCCCTCTTCAAAATAGCCTCCAAGCTCTTTTCCCGTTCAAAAATGGTGTTAAAAGGGTTAATGGTCGCAGAGGGTTTTAATTTATACTTTCTGCCCAGGGGTTCCGCACCTGCGGCCCATTTCTCGCACCTGCGGTCCCACTAACCGCACTTGTGAACTTCCCTGGACTGGCCAATATCGCACCTGCGGAGTCCTGCTCGCTCCTGCGGGCCCGCAGGTGCGGAAATCACTGTGGGAAAAACTTCAGCAGTTATTTGCTGCATTTTTCAACTCCGAATTTCTCGTTAACCATCCGAAATCAATCCCGAGCCCCTCGGGACCTCAACCAAATATACCAACGCATCATAAATGATCATTCAAACTTAGTTGCACTCTCAAAACACTAAAAATAACATCAAAACACCAAAATCATGTCGGATTCACGCCTAAGAACTTTGAAATTTCTAAAATCCGCCAACGATGCCGAAACTATCCAAAACAACTCCGATTAACCTGAAATTTTGCAGACATATCCAAAATGGCATTACGAACCCATTCCAACTTTCAAAATTCCATTCCGACCCCGATAGCCTATTTTCCACTGCCGACCGGAAATTGCCAAAAACTAACTTTCGCCAATTCAAGCCTAATTCTACACCGGATATCACAAAAATATTTTGAACACACTCCTAGTCCCAAATCATCTAACGAAGCTATCCGAGATATAAAATCCACATTCTGAGGTCGTTTACCAATAAATCAACTCTCAGTTGACTTTTCCAACTTTAAGGCTATTTTTAAAGACTAAGTGGCTAAACTCTCACTACAACCATTTCGATTTCAAGCCTACCAATTATAACATATCAATAACAGTATAACCAACCTATGACAAGTCAATAACAGTAATTATAATGCAGGTTCTACGTAACGACAAACCGGGTCGTTACACTTTTGTAGGATAAATTCTTGTTACGTTTTTATATAATTTAGTCTTTGGATTTCTCTACTTGTTTAACTAGGTTTTGTCACGACCCAATTTCTAATTTAGGTCGCGATGGCGCCCAACGCCGAGGTTAGGCAAGCCAACATTAATCAACTAATGGGTATCATTTATTTTTTCAAACATTCCCAACATCTACTTAACCTAAATTTTATAACATTCGATAAATAACGTATAATTAAGGCAATTTAGACTAGAATAACCAAAGAAGTCATAATTAAGAAATTGCACCCCCAAAGAATAGTCTACAAATATGTGTGCCAGGAACTAGTGTCACAAGTATGTGGACATCTAATAGAATGTTCAAAAAGAATATATCTACTCTACTGCCTGAAATAAAATAGACAGTCAAAACAAAAGAGACACTTCAACACGCTGCTGAACGGCATCAGAGGGGAGCAGCTCACCGTGGAATCTCGGTCAAAAATCACGAACACGCTTCGGACGGGTAGCTAGATGCACCTGCCTCAGATCCTGTATAATTAAGTACAGAAGCGTAGTATGAGTACATAAATAATATGTACCCAGTAAGTATCTAGTCTAACCTCGAAGAAGTAGTGACGAGGGATCGACTTGACACTCACTAGGGCCAAACAATATAATTAAGTATGAGTCTAAGCATGGATATCAAGACTACATAGCAAATAATGACATGAAGTGACATGCCTTTCCATAGTTATATATTTCAATTTCTATCATTTCAGTTAACAATTTACATTCCAAGGCCTTTAAAACAGTTCAAATCATAGAAGTGCCAAGCAAATAGCATGCACAGATAATGTCGTGGACGTACGCCCGATCAAAAAAAATAATAAAATGTGCACGGCCGGAGGGTCGAACGGCGCAAACCATGGATGCATCTATTACCCCGCTCGTGAATCATCCATGCGACGCGGTCAATACAATTAAGCACATCAAGCAGGCAATCAAGAATTTATCAAGAAAACAATTACTCAAGAAATGTCAATTTCTCTTTAACGGTCAAGAAAATGATGTTTAATCTTTTAGAAATTTATTTACCAAGTTCGATACCATCTAAGCAATTTAATTTGACAATAAATTTTCAAGTATGGCAAGTAAGAATGCTTTTGGGTCCTAGACTACCCGGACTTAAGCATAATAGTAGCTACGCACGGACTCTCGTCACCTGTGCATACGTAGCCCCCACAATTATAAGCACATATTTACTTGTTTCACCTATGGGTTAATTCCTTCTTACAAGGTTAGAAAGGAGACTTACCTTGCCTTGAAGCTTACTCTCGAGCTCAAGAATGCTCTCAAACCCTCAAACCGGAGCCAGACAATCCAAAACTATCCAAATAAGGTAAAAACTAATCAATATAAGCTCCAAAGTTCTCACTTCCACTATTAGAGTGATTACCCAACCCAAATTACAAGATTCCTAAAATCTACCCCCAGGCCCACGTGCCCGGATTTTGAAACTTTTCGAAGGAAATCGTTCCTCATAACTTTAGGATCAATAATATGTGATTTTTACTAGATTCCATAACAATTTTACTCTAAACCCATAATTTTCACTAATTTACATTCTAAAATCCACCCATAAACTATGTATAAACTCACATGAGGTAAAATTTACTTACCTCACAAGACTAGGTCGAAATCCTCTTCTCAAGAGCTCTCCAAATCGCCCAAAGTTGAAATGAATGACCCACAAATGCCTAAGTTCCATCTTTTAAAAGAACCTTACTGCCTCCAGTTCTTTCACACCTGCGGCGTGTGGACCGCACCTGCAATCTCACTTCTACGGACCATCGTCCGCATATGCGGAAAGGGGGAAGACTGGCTAGGATCGCACCTGCGGCAGGTGAATTCACATGCGGTTCCACTTCTGCAAAAAAAGGACCGCATCTACGGAACCTGGGCTCTGCTTTTGGGACGCAACTGTGCAGCTTCGCCCGCACCTGCGAGCTCACACCTGCGGCTGCCCAACCGCAAGTACGGCCACACCAGAACTGGTGCACTAGCAGCTCATTTTGAGCTTGGACTCGACTCGCGCGGTGTCTGAATGGGGCCCCTGAGGCCCGTCCAAACATACCAACAAGTTATAAATCATAAACCGGACTCGCTCGAACCTTCGGAATGCCCGAAACCACATTAAAACTAAGAATCACACCCTAAAACCAATTGAATCAAACTTATGAAATTTAAGTTCTTCAATCTACTTCCAACACGCCGAAACGTACTTATACTACTCGGAATGATGCCAAATTTTGCGTGCAAGTCTTAAATGACATTACATAACTATTCTCAATCTCGGAATTCCGTTTGGACCTCCATATCATCAAACCACATTCCAAACCACAATTATAGAACTTCAAAAACTTCAAGATCCAACTTTCACTATTTGGCGCCGAAACGCTCCTGGGTCATCCGATACCCGTTCTGAACGTACGCCCTAGTCCGAAATCATCATATGAACCTATTGGAACCGTCTCGATTCCAAGGTTGTTTACTAAAAATGTTGACTGAAGTCAAACTTGGCCTTTTAAGCTAACCTTAAGGAATCGAGTGTTCCGATTCCAACCCAAACTCCTCCAAGTCCCGAATCAACCATCCCCACAAGTCATAAATCAATAAAAGCAAGTATGGTAAGTCTTATTTAGGGGAACAGAGTTCTAGAAATCAAAACGACTGGTTGGGTCGTTACAAGTTTATTGGTGTTGATTGAATGACCATCAATTGACTGTGCCTATTTATTATGTATTACTTAGGAAAGACTATATATTTAGGTGGTTTTTGAACAACGACACTCCTAACGTATGTGAGGAGTCAAAATAGGGGTTTTAAAAGTGGGTTTAGGAATAACAAATCCTTGACGTGGTCATAGTGAATGGTAAGATAGTGATAACTAGCGTAATTCGGGAGAATATGTCTAGTAAATTGTTGTAGTTTCTTGGGAGAGAATTATGATACCTGAAGTGCTCACGATCAGTAGAGAATACTTGGGCGAAATTATAGGGGACGTAGCTAGAAAAAATTCGAAAATTTGGAAAATCATAACTCTAGACCTCCTTAATCTTGTCTCAACCCTTAGTATCTTTTGTTGTTAATTTACTACTTTAATTTGTTAGTTAATTAGTTAGACATATGAATCTTAATAATATAATCTAGGAATTGTTCGAGCTTGTATTTTTAGTGATAGTGAATAGTTGTAGCTAAACCTTAGTTCTCTGTGGGATTCGACTCCGGAATCTTAAACCAGATTATATTTGCAACGACCGCTTATCCTTTTTAGGACTAGAGTTGAGCGTGATCAAATTTTTGCGTTGTTGCCGGAGAACTAACGATGTTGTTGTAGTTGTAAATATTGCTTGTTGTCAAGTTTGAAATTTTATTTTTATTTTTTTTATTTTTTATTTGAGAGACATGACATATTGGAATTGTGAAAGTTTTGATGTTGGTAATTCTACTTTTGATCCTTCTTATACATATTGTGGAGGAAATCACCCATGAAAAAATTATCAAAATATTCAGAGAGCGAGTTATGTGCACCAACTCAATCTTATGTGTAGAATGTATGTGATATATGTGATAATCAAGATGGTCGCCTTTATGGTTGTGCTTATATTTCTTATCCCATACCCCTTATTATGATGGTTCTACTTTTATTTGTGAAGTTAATAAGAACAAAGAACCTAGGGATGCTAACCTAAATGAGATCAAGGAAATTTTAACGTTCATTGTGGAACAAAATAATGAAACACAATTACGGATATAAAGGTAAGAGACGACTATTCACAACTTAAAGGCTCAAGTGAGTCAAGTGGTGGAGGATTTAAATGCTCAAGAAGTCAATATGGTTGATAGTAGCCAAAAATAATGTGAATTAGAGTCAACAATTGATACTCTGATGGAGGAGGTCAGAGTATAACACCAACAACCTAGCCAACTAGAATTTGAGGATGCCGATGTTAAAGACCTGATACTAGATTCAGCCAAGGATATTGATGATACAAATTTTGTTGATTCTAGTGTCATTGATGTTGGGGATGTTGAAACTCCTGAAGTTCATGTGTTTTAGCCTTTGTCCTCACTCAAAGCATTTTTCACCTTTGTGTTTGGATGATGATATGGAAATATAGTCATCCGAGCCAATTGAGGAGTCAAGGGATGAGGAACAAAGTGTCTACATTCTAGAATTTTATGTGCTAGAAAGTCAGGATTACACATCTCATGTAAATGCCAAGAAGTTTAGAATACTCTATATTATTTTCTTGGGCCAGTTAGATTTGTTCCACCACCTCTGGAGCATAACAGAAACTTGAAGCCAAATTAGGAATCCAATTCATAGGATCAAGGTGGAGACAAAAAATGATTCACATCGTGCCATGACGTTAAATCAAGCGCTTATTGGAAAGCAACCCAGCTTTACTGCTTTTTTATTTTTAATTCTTTTTTAAAATTATCTGTTATTTTTGTAGTTTCCTTTTTGATTTTCTAGGATAATGGTAAGAAGATGCATTGTAATGAAGCAAAATCAAGTGAGATGGTTAGAGCTAAGTGTGGGGCTCCTGCACAAAGAACCAAGTCTGGGAGAAGTCTCAGAAGCCCATGAGCTGGTAGTGCTTCAGCCGTTGGCCTACCAGGGAGTTTCTTTAACCCTTTTATATTTATGGAGACAATGCACAATTTTAAGTATGGGGTGAAGAGACTGTTTGAGTGATTTTCTATGCTATTTTAGTTGTGTTATTTTATGTTTGTGTGATGACCCGATAGATCATCTTATATTTTAGAACCTAATTATGTGTTTCGAGGTCTCAAAAACCTTATTTTAGCCTTACTCAATTTGCGTGCACAGTCCAGGTGTTCTTTATGGAAGGCTTATATTATATGTTAAAAACAGATAAAAATAAGAATTTTACCTTAAAAATTCATTTAAGTTGACTTTGATCAACGTTTTGAGCAAACGAACCCAAATTTGTGTTTTGACGATCTCGGTGGATCCGTATCGAAATCTGGGACCTAGGCGTATGCCCGCAATCGAATTCGGAGGTCTCTAGCTCGAGTTATTGATTTTTGTTAAAAAATGAAAGTTTGAAAGTTTTATGGATTTTAAGGATCGACTGATGTTTGGATTTATTTACCCGGGTCCGTATGTTGGTTCCGGATCCCGGTACAGGTCCACTATAATATTTATGACTTGTATGTCAAATTTGGTGAGAAACGGAGTTGATTTGACGTGATTCAGATGTTCGGTTGTGAAAATAGAAGTTTTAAAGTTTTCTTGAAAATTTCATTTGATTTGGTGTCCAATTCGTAGTTATAGGCGTTATTTTGGTGTTTTGATCGTGCGAACGAGTTAGTATGATGTTTTAGGACTTGTGTGCATGTTTGGTTTGGAGCCCCGAGGGCTCAAGTGAGTTTCAGATAGTCTACAGTGTGAATTGAACTTAGAAAATCTGGTGTTTTTGCTATAATTGGTTTTCTTGTATGTTGTGCTTCGCGAGCGCGACGGGGATCTGGGTTGGGGGAGGATTTTACACTACGCGAACGCGAGACCATGGTCACGAAAGCGGAGCATTGGGGGGGGGGGGTTGCTCTACACGAACGCGGGTCTTGTCTCGTGAACACGGAGGTCAGGGGGACTAAACCTTCGCAAACGGTGTAGCCTCTCACGATCATGTAAGCCCAACAAGGACTTCTCTTTGCGAACGCGTCATGATTCACGCGAATGCGATGAATACCTGACGCCCAGTTATTCAAAACAGAACCAAAACGGTAATTTGGCCATTCCTTCAAAATTTCAAAACTAGAAGACCTAGAGACGATTTTCCTAAAAGATTTTCTTCCCAATTTGTTACCTTCTTTCAATTAACCATTACATTTCATGAGTTTTCAACTAAAATCTATTATTTTCATGGTGGAAATTGGGGTTTGGGTAGAATTAGGGATTTTTGTATAATTAGAATTTGGACCTCGAACTGAGGTCGGATTTCGAAACAAACTACATAATCAGGCTCGGGGGTGAATGGGTAAATAAATTTTGGTCCGAACATCGGGTTTTTACCAAGCTGGTCCGGGGTCGATTTTTGACTTTTTGGGGGAAAGTTTGGGAAATCTAAATTTATGCATTGTAATTGATTCCTTTAGCAATAATTGATATTATTGAGTCATTTGTGGATAGATACGAGTGGTTTGGAGGTGGATTCTAGAGGAAAAGCTGTGATTGAGCATTGAGTGGCCTTTGGAGCGAGGTAAGTGTTGTGTCTAACCTTTACTTGAGGGAATTAGAAACCCTCATACTAATTTCTATGTGAATTTCATGTGAGCGGCGTATATGTGAGGTGATGCGTACTTATGCGCCGCCAAATTATCCGTTTTCCCTGTTACCACGCTTTTTTCATATTATCTCTTTCCATGTCTTAACTGTTACATGCTCTTATTGTGTTTTCATGCCTAGTTGCTACTTGTAGACATTGTTTCCTCCTGTTCATGATGTTAGTTCTTTCCATAGTTTTATAATCTCCTACTATTTGCTTAAGCTGGATTATCTGTACCTTTTAGTTGTAAATTCTGAATTGGTCTCGCTGTGTAGTACTATTATGTGAACTTTTATGGTGTACAAGTTCCTATTTGTTTCGGTTTGGTGTTTAGGAATTTTGAAGGGTTTCTGTGATTTGAATTGTGATTTTTCTATGCGTACTGAGTACTTGATAATGATATGGTGGGATCGAGTTGCACGCCGCAACAGGTGGAATAAGGGTGATATATTGAGGTATAATAAGGGTGAATCGATAATGTACAGTGGGAACGGGTTGCGCGCCGCAACAGGTGTAATAAGGGTGGATTGTTTGGTGGAATAAGGGTGAGCTATGATTGTGTTATCGTAATATGGTGGGATCGGGTTGCGCGCCTCAATACTATATATATATATATATATATAGNTCTGCACAAGAAGTGCAGGGTGTAGTATGAGTACAACCGACCCCCTGTACTCATAAGTGCCGAGCCTAACCTCGACGAAGTAGTGACGAGGCTAAGGCGGGCCACTCACACTACAACCTGTACACAGTATATATAATAAAAGTAGAAAAGGAAATGCAGTAAATTGCAAGAAATACTACAACTCCTGGAAATAAGTCAACAACGTTCAAAAATTACCAATCCTTAAGTGCAAAAGAGAATACCATAAAGCTAACACAGCTCAGGGAAACATAAACACATAGGTTGTTGCGGCACGCAATCCGATCCCACCGTACATCTCATATTCCTTCCTTATTTCCTCATAATAGCATAAAACAATATATATATATATATATATATATATTGTTTTATGCTATTATGAGGAAATAAGGAAGGAATATGAGATGTACGGTGGGATCGGATTGCGTGCCGCAACAACCTATGTGTTTATGTTTCCCTGAGCTGTGTTAGCTTTATGGTATTCTCTTTTGCACTTAAGGATTGGTAATTTTTGAACGTTGTTGACTTATTTCCAGGAGTTGTAGTATTTCTTGCAATTTACTGCATTTCCTTTTCTACTTTTATTATATATACTGTGTACAGGTTGTAGTGTGAGTGGCCCGCCTTAGCCTCGTCACTACTTCGTCGAGGTTAGGCTCGGCACTTATGAGTACAGGGGGTCGGTTGTACTCATACTACACCCTGCACTTCTTGTGCAGATTTTGGTGTCGGCCTAAGTTGATCGTGAGGTTAGCTGCTGGATTCATTCGACAGGAGTCCCAAGGTAGATCTGCCGGCGTCCGTAGACCTTGGAGTCCCTTTCTAGACATTGCACTTTACTGTTTCTTTCCTTTCAAAAACAATTGTATTTCTTTCAGACTTTTACTTGTAGTAAATCTTAGAAGTTCGTGAATTGTGACTCCAGATAAGGGTAGTAGTATATATTGAGGCTGTTATATATTTTCACACTCATTTTAATTCATTTTAGTTTGATAGTTGTTATTTACTTAATTGAATAAGAATTGACTTAATAAATCTCTAACACTTGCCTAGCAAGTGAAATGTTACGCGCCATCACGGTCCCGACGGTGGGAATTCCAAGCCGTGACAGTTTGTTGAAAAAAAAGATAATCCCCCTTGGTTTTTCTTATAGCCACGATTCTTTTTCAAGCGATAATTCTTTGAACCGGCTAGTAGTTTTTCTTTTGTAAGTAGAATATTCAAAAATATTGGACTTTTCCCGATGATGGACTTTCTCGACAGTTCTTGAGGGTTTTAAGTCTAAAGACAAATACAAAAGGATTTTTTTCTTCTACTTTTTAAATTGATAATGGAATGGGAAGAACTTGAGTATCTATGATTTTTGACATGTTTTATGTCGGGGCTTAGACTTGGAGCATTTGCGTTGAGTATTTTCTTCTTGATTCTAGTTATTATATGCCTTGATAGTATATGTGACTTATTTTGATACATGGGATACTATTTTAACTCCTATTATGTATGTAACGACCTTCTCGGTCGTTTCGAGAGTTATAGCCGCGTTCCCCCATTTTCTACTTCTTTTGTGTTCTACAGTTGTATTATGTTTTACCAAGTTGGTTGGTTCGAGTCCGGAGCAGTTTCGGAGTGAATTGAGACACTTAATATCTTAATTGGAAGCTTAAGTTGGAAAAGTCGACCGGATGTCGACTTATGTGTAAACGACCTCGAATTTGAATTTTGATGGTTCCGTTAGATCCGTAAGGCAATTTTGGACTTAGGAACGCACCCGAAATGTGATTTGGAGGTTCGTAGTAGAATTAAGTGGGAGTGAAAATTTTGATATCAGGGTCGGATTGGATTTCCGGAAATTGGAGTAGGTTTGTGGTGTCATTATTGACTTGTGTGCAAATTTTGAGGTGAATCGGACGTGGTTTGAAATGTTTCAGTGTCGTTTGTAGAATTCGGGGATTTCTAAGTTCATTATGCTTGAATCCGTGTGTAATTCGTGTTTTTGATGTTATATAAGTTGGTTTGAGGATTCTGCTAAGTTACTATTTGGTTATAGGACTTGTTAGTATGTTTTGTTGAGGTCCCAAGGGCCTCGTGGTGATTTCGGGTGGTTAACAGAGCATTTTTGGCCTTTGAGTGATAGTTGATGCTTGCCGCTGCATTTCTTCTAGCTTCCTTATAGGCGATCGCATGAGTGGAACCGCGATCGCGTAGGTCTATTGAGGGCAGCTGAGGAATTATTCTATGTGATCGCCAGTGTGGGCCCATCGCGAAGGCTGGTGAATTTGGCTATAGTGGACGCGAGTTGAGGTCCGCGTTCGTGAAGAGGAGAAGAGGCAACTGTGTGTCACACATTTGTGTTTCGCGATCATGTGAGGTGAGTCACGACCGCGTAGGTTGGAGGAAGCTGTGGTATGCGATCGCGGGGAGGCCTCCACGTTCACGTAAGGTAAGTCGAGGGGCAGTCTATTTTGTGCTTCGTGATCGCGAGGCAAATTTCCCGATCGCGATTAAGGAAATCTGGGCAGGCAGTATTAATTTCAAAAATGAGGGTTTGAACCCATTTTCATATTTTGAGCTAGAGAACATGTAATTGGGCGAGTTTTGAAGGGATTTTCGTTGCGTTGATCGGGGTAAGTGATTTCTACTTGGTTTTGGTCGAATCCCATGATTATATCTTTAATTTTATCATCTACTTTGTGATTTGGGGTGAGAAATCGGGGAAAAAGAGGAAGAACTCTTGAGTTAGAATTTTGAGGTTTTGAATAGGATTTTGTTATCAAATTTGAGTAACTTCGGTATGGTTAGGCTCGTGAGTGAATGGGCTTTCGGGTTTTGTGACTTTTGTCGGATTTTGAGACATGGGCCCGGGGGGCCGGGTTCGGGCCGATTTCGGATTCGGGGTAGAATTTCATGTTTTCTTTGTGGAAATTGCTCCTTTAGACTATATTGATCACCTCATATTGCTTGTGGCTAGATTCGGGGCATTTGGAGAACGCTTTGAGAGGCAAGGGCATCCCGAAGTAGGATTTTTGCATAGTTGAGGTAAGTAACACTTTCAAACTTGGTTCTGAGGGTTCAAAACCCCGAAATATGAATTATATGATCTGTATGAGGTGACACACATGCCAAGTGACGAGCGTGTTGATAACTAGTGATTTTAACCTACTATTTACTCTCTTTTGCTTAGGTTTTGGGGCAAAAAATGCGTTAAGGTATTCCCGAAAACTAACTCAAGGTGCTTACTTGCAGGTTTTGGTCAAAATGAAGCAAAGAGGCCAAAACGAACTTAAAAAGGAACCGATCTTGCACAAGTCCTGAACTCAACTGGAGCGCTGACATTGCCAATTTTATGCTGCAGCGTAAGCTCTTCCGCTTAGGTGGATTACTGAGGGCGGCTGCAGAAGTAAGGTTCAGAGAGATGAAATAGGACTCACTTGGACCATTGACCGCGTCACAAAAGCGCGGCCGCGAAGCCATTCGTGCGTCCGAGGAGAAAATTCCGCTGAGAGCGGAAGTGGAGAATCAGAGAACTTGCAACCTTGGGTAAACCATGAAATGCGGTCAGTGTTTCTTTTACGCGGCCGCGCAAAATCCTAACGCTGAGGCGCCCATTATTCCACTGACAGCAGAATCTCCGCAGGGGCATTTTTGTCCAGCAATTTCAGTTGTGTATATATTGTTCTTTTTCACATTTTTAGGTCATCTTTTGTATCAGTGAGCTCGTGAACAGCAGCCTTTTTCCCGTTTGAGTAATTTTAGAGTAGCTTTAGCTTATAATCTCAGATTTTATCCTTGTATTTAACATTTTTGGCTATTATTTCATCTACACCTTTGATTTCTACCTTGATTATGAGTAGCTAGACCCATTAGCTAGGGTTGTGACCCAACCCTAGTGAGGGCATTTAATGGATCTTTAATTATAGGGCTTGTTTGTTTATGGGTTAGTGATGTTTAGCTTGTTTCATGCTTTATCTATTGAATTGGTGGTTGCAAACACTAATTCATGCCTTTTTGACTAGGGTCTTCTTGAGAAAGAGGACCCAAGTTTAGGTAAAATAGGCTAACAATGTGGGTGAATTCAAGAGATTGATAGCCCCAAGTAAAGGGTTAAACCTAAAGATAGTGATACCCGACTTGAGCCAATTTCACTTGCACTGTTTGAACTCCCAATTAGGCTTGAGAAAGCCAATTCGGACAAAGTCATCCAAACAACCGAGAGGTATAGGGTGAGTAATTGAGTGTGAGGTTACATCACGATCCCAGATACAACAAATTTGTCCTAAATTCTAGATCCCATTAGATACTCACCTAGGTGTAAGTCACTTCCCTAGTGCCCTTTACCAATTGAGAAAACCCTTACAAAAACATTATACTTAGCTTCTTCTTTAAAAAAAAATCAATAGTAATACTATTAGACTAGAATCAAACCAACTTATGACTAGAAGTGTAATTAAGGACGAAATACATAGCTAGGTCGGATAGGAACCCAATTCCCATCTTATAACTCCATGTGGGTATCGATCCCGACCTTTCGGGTAAAAGCCACATCAAACCCTCCTCTCCATTCTATAGTGGTGCAGGATTGGAGCCGATCACTTTTTGGCGCCGTTCCCGGGTACTTAAATGGTTTTGGCTATCTATTTGACTAGTTGTGTGTATTGTTTTTCTTTCCTTCTATTTTACTAACTTGTGTGTTTTAATGCTTTAGGTACAAATGACTGACCCTATTGGAAATATTCACCCGGGGGAGGAGGTAGAAGATAATGGTGATGATGAGGTGCATCTAGTACCTCAAGCTCAAAGAAGAGGCCGCCAGGCCAATGAAAATAATCCAGACCCTCCCCCACATCCTCTAAGAGCATCTCCTCGGGTGCTTCCAAATGAAGGATATGTATTGCGATTGTCCGCCCCGAATCCGGGCGGGAAATTTCCAAATTACAAATGTTATGTTGACTTTATTGGAGAAGCGAGGGTATTTCACATGTGCTCCCCATCAAAATGCTTATAAACATCTAAAGGGATTTGTGTATACCTGTTGGGGAAGCTAAAAGACAAACGTGTCATAGGATGCATTGAGGCTTAGACTGTTCCCATTTTCACTTAGAGGGAAAGCCTTGGACTAGTTCAAAAGACTCCCCAACCATTGCATGTCTACATGGGATGAGTTGGCGGACAGGTTTATTGCCAAGTTTTTCTCACCTGGACATATGGCAGCTTTAAGGGATGAAATCTTAGCATTCAAACAGGAACCCAATGAGCCCATTAATGAGATTTGGGAGAGATATAGAACTATGGTCAAGGAATGCCCCAATAATGGCATGACAGAGCTATGATTCAACATACATTTTACGGGGTATAAACACGACCAATCAATGTGTGGTGAACCAGTTAGCTGGGGGAAATTTTATGAAGTTGTATTATGATGAAGCCTGTGACATTTTTGATGAAATGGCTGACACTTCTTCAGCGTGGAAAAGTCGGGCAAACGTTCCTCAATGTGACCCGAATATGATCAATCTTCACAAGGAACTCCAAGACCATGGACAAGTCATTGCTGAGTTAACAACAACTATGAACCAGCTTGCGAAAGCACAACTTCAGCAAATCCAAGGACCAAATCAAGTACATGCAATGGAAGGGGTCAATCTAATGGTCAATAGGAGAAGACAATGTGTCCAACAAATGCAAAGCAACAATGATCAAAATGAGCAAGGTGTAAGTGGATACAACAATGATGATTCGTGTGATGACCAAAGTGAGGTTGTGATGTATGCAAACAACTACCAAGGACAGCGGAGCAATGCTCCAAACCAATAGTGGAGATCTCAAGGGAATAATCAGAATTAGAACAATCAAGAGCAAGGAAACTGGAACAACAACAACTCAAACAACTGGGGGAACAATAATCAGAATTGGGGTGGAAACAACAATTGGAATGACAATAACAACAACAATTGGGGTGGAAATATGGAAATCGGGGATCGGGCTTTCAAAGGTCCCCAATGTATCAACAACCCAACAATCCTTCTCCGTATCAATCTCAAGGTCAAAGTTTGTCAAGCAATGATATGGGCCAGATCGAGAATATGTTCAAACAGATGATGGAGAGGACTGTTGATTCTGCTGCTCAAATTGCTTCCCACACTACCTCCATCTGCAATCTTGAGGTCCAAATGGGTCAAATCTCGCAAGCTTTAAACACTCGCCCTAAGAGGGCACTACCTAGTGACACGGTACTAAACCCGAAGGGCGGGAACAATAAAAATACTGGGCATGCAATGGCGGTGACCACAAGGAGTGATCGAGGTGGTGAAGCAAGTACCTCCAAGCAAAAAAGAGTTGTGTGTGATGATGATGAAATACAAAATGATGATGTTCCTATAGTTGATGATCAAGTGAGTGAAGAGAATTTGAATGGTGAAGTGAGGATTGATATCAATGACAATGAGGAGGAGACGCAAATGACGTGAACCCATATAGGGAACACGTAATTGACATACCGGAGCTGGTAGTGCCAAAAGACAAGCCCTCCTCCACCTTATCCTCAAAGACTAGCAAAGCAAAAAAGTGAAAATCAATTCAAGAAGTTCATAGAGATGATGAAGAGCTTGTCAATCAACATGCCATTAGTGTAAGCTCTTGAGCAAATGCCGGGATATGCCAAGTTTATGAAAGAACTGGTAACTAAAAAGAGATCTATGGAATGTGAGACAATCAAAATGACTCACCAAGTTAGTTCCATTGTGCACTCGATGGCTTCCAGGCTTGAAGATCCCGGCGCATTTACAATCCCTTGTACCATTGGAAGTGTGGATTTTGCAAAGGCATTGTGTGATTTGGGTGCAAGTATCAATTTAATGCCTTACTCCGTCTTCAAAACTTTGGGTATTGGTCAACCACGAGCAACTTCAATGAGACTACAAATGGCAGATAGAACAATGAAGCGGCCCCTTGGTATTATTGATGATGTTCTTGTGTGGGTCGACAAGTTTATCTTGCCTGCTGATTTTGTGATCCTCGACTGCGAGGTAGACTATGAGGTTCCTATAATCTTGGGAAGGCCGTTCCTAGCAACAAGGAAGTCCTTGGTGGATGTTAAAGTAGGTGACCTCACCTTCCGGGTGGGAGATGAAAAGGTTGTCTTCCACGTGTGCAAGTCAATGAGGCAACCAAATAGTACAGAGGTTTGCTCTTTTGTGGATTTAGTGACGGAAGTGATAATTGATGATACAAGCTCAATGATAAATGTGGAAGATCCCATGGAAGTTGTCTTGTTGAACCATGAGGATGATGTAAAGGATGGCTTGGTTGAATGTGCTAATGCATTTCAAGGGATGGGCTCCTATTCTTATGGTCCCCGTAAGCTATCCTTGGACTTGGAAATCGAAATACTCCACCGACAAAGCCCTCGATCAAGGAACCACCAACTTTGGAGTTGAAACCTCTCCCATCATACCTCAGGTATGAATTCTTGGGCCCTTCTTCTACATTACCTGTTATTGTTTCTTCTTTCTTAACCAAAGTGCAAGTAAACTCAACTCTTATAGTGCTCCAAAGGAGAAAAAAGGCAATTAGATGGACCTTATTTGATATTTGGAGCATAAGCCCCACCTTTTGCATGCATAAAATTATACTTGAGGATGATGCAAAATCGTCTGTGGAACATCAACGGAGGTTGAACGAGGCTATTCAAGAGGTGGTCATTATCAAATGGCTTGATGCATGGATTATCTATCCAATCTCAGACAGTGCATGGACTTCACCGGTGCAATGTGTGCCAAAAAAGGGGGTATGACCGTGGTAAAAAATGAAAAGAATGAGTTTATCCCTACTCGGACCATGACTGGTTGGAGGGTATGTATGGACTATAGGAAGCTGAACAAGGTGACCCGAAAGGATCACTTTCCATTGCCATTTCTGGACCAGATGTTAGACAGACTTATCGGGCGAGCCTTCTATTGTTTCTTGGATGGGTACTCAGGTTACAATCAAATTATCATAGCCTAGAGGATTAAGAGAAAACTACCTTCACCTGCCCGTATGAGACCTTTGCATTCTCTCGGATGCCGTTCGGATTTTGTAATGCACCCGCCATATTTCACCAGTGCATGATGGCGATATTTACGGACATGGTGGAGGACTTCCTCGAAGTCTTTATGGATGACTTTAGTGTGGTTGGAGACTCATTTGAAGAATGTTTGCAAAATCTTGACAAGGTTCTAGCCCGATGTGAAGAGACAAATCTTGTGCTTAATTAGGAAAAATGCCACTTTATGGTCGAGGAGGGCATTGTCCTCGTCCATAAGATCTCAAAAGATGGAATCGAAGTGGACAAGGCTAAAATAGAAGTGATTTCAAAGTTACCTCCTCCGACTTCCGTCAAGGGAGTTAGAAGTTTCCTTGGGCATGCGGGGTTCTACCGGAGGTTCATCAAAGACTTTTCCATTAGCTAGAGTAGCTTTAGCTTATAATCTTAGATTTTATCCTTGTATTTAACATTTTTGGCTATTATTTCATCTACACTTTGATTTCTACCGTGATTATGAGTAGCTAGACCCATTAGCTAGGGTTGTGACCAAACCCTAGTGTGGGTATTTAATGGGTCTTTAATTTTAGGGCTTGTTTGTTTATGGGTTAGTGGTGTTTAGCTTGTTTCATGTTTTATCTATTGAATTGGTGGTTGCAAACTAATTCATGACTTTTTTACTAGGGTTATTCTTGAGAAAGAGGACCCAAGTTTAGGAAAAACAGGCTAACAAGGAATTGGGGTAAATTCAAGAGATTGATAGCCCCAATTAAAGGGTTAAACCTAGAGATAGTGATACCCGACTTGAGATAATTTCACTTGCACTATTTGAACTCCTAATTAGGCTTGAGAAAGCCAATTCGGGCAAAGTCACCCAAACTACCGAGAGGTTTAGGGTGATTAATTGAGTGTGAGGTTACACACGATCCCAGATACAACAAGTTTGTCCTAAATTCTAGATCTCATTAGATACTCGCCTAGGTGTAAGTCACTTCCCTAGTGCCCTTTATCAATTGAGAAAACCCTTACAAAAATATTATACTTAGCTTCTTCTTAGTAATGAATAACAATACTATTAGACTAGAATCAAACTAACTTATGACTAGAAGTGTAACTAAAGACAAAATACATAACTAGGTTATAGGAACCCAATTTCCATCTTATAACTCCATGTGGATATCGATCCCAACCTTTCGGGTAAAAGCTACATCGACCCCTCCTCGCCATTCTATAGTGGTGCAGGGTTGGAGCCGATCACGTGCGGGCGTGCACCGCGAGAATTGTGGCCTGGTTGATTCCATGGCACTTTGTAGTGATAATATCTTGATGATATCCGTGTTCTTATCATGTGATAACGTAATTGAGCTGTCAATCATGCTAGATATCATGCTTAGGCTTTATGATGCTATTGTTGAGACCCATAGAGGTTGTTTGTTGCTGTCACTTTACTACTTTTACTGATACTTCGTACTTAGTCATATACATGTATTCCATGTCATATACCAATCTCAGTTGCTATCCATTGCATCATCGTATTACTGTTTCGGGATAGTTCATGATATTGTTGAGCCCATGATTGAGACTTGAGAGGTTGATGACTGAGTGAGGCAGAGAGACGATTGTGAGTGATAGATATCTGATCGGGTTGCACGCCGCAGTGGATATATATATTGATGTATGATAGCGCTTAGACTGTAGGATCCCCTTCGGATTTTGTAACACACCCCCAATGAGCGCGGTTGATATTATTGAGGGATGGAACTTCCCTGGACATGGATCTTGTCCGAAGTACTTATTACCTGGAGATGGATCTTCTCCACAGGGCTGAATTGGCCTTTCCTTGGTACTGGGTGACCTATGGTCAGTGTTGTATATATTCCGGGATGGATCTTCCCTGGGTCGTATGAGCCATATACAATACCGAGTGGTTGACATATCGAGAGTGTGAGCATTTGAGGTTGATAGCATGGTTAATCACTTACAGTATGTGTATTGGCATGTAGTGACAATAGAGTTACATTCATTTCACTATACGAATCTGCTTTACTTTACTGTTTTGAGTTGCCTATTTGAAATAAGAGCATGCCTACGTTTCTGCAAAGTTATTTCCATCTTATCTGTATCGATTGAGTTCGTCACTATCTTCAATCCGAAGTTTGGACTTGTTACTTATTGAGTTGGATGTACTCACTTTACTCCATGCACCTTGTGTGCAGATCCAGGCATTTCTGGTCACGGCCCCAGCTTTTGATTGAGACATCAAAGTCAGGGACTATCGAGGTAGCTGCAGGGTGTTCGTGGACCTTGATTTATCTTTCTTCATCTTTCTGCACTTTCAGTTTTACCTTCTAGACATCGTTTGTATTAGACTAGCTATTTAGATGCTCACGTACTCAGTGACACCCCGGTTTTGGGATGGATTTGTACCGTATTTTGGTCAAATTCTGTTTGAAAAGGTTTTTCTTTTAATGTTAAATCGTTTCAAGTGTTTCACTGTATTGGGAATGTTGAATTGAGGTTTTCCTAGTTCTACGATAGGCGTCATCACGACAGTCATTTTGGGGTCGTAACATACATCCTAAGTGATTGAATTATATTATGATTGTGCTTAGTTGCCTTAACTTGATAGTAGAGTCTGAGCCGTCATGAGTAAATCATGTTCATTGTGTGAGGTAAGAGATTTGATTGTACTGTGTGTCATCCCTTGTTAGTCCAGAACTTGCACCGTGTATGAGTTGAAGCGAAATGAGTAAGCTTTGTAAGTTTAGGAATTGATATAGGCGTTTTGTTGATTGACCTCTGAGCTACCTGCCTACCAGTAATAAAATTATCCTATGTTAGCCCATTTGAGCATGTAAACCTTTTCTTTGGTACCCATATTACAAGCCGAAACCCTTTGTTCTTAATTAAATCTTGTTAAAATGTTACCCGCGAAATCACTTAGGTCGCTAAGAGAAGGGAAAGAGATTGGGTAGCTTTTGAATGGAACCATAGAAAAGCCAAAGGGTGAACGTTTGTATTGAGAGAGCCACTAGTAAGAAATACCAATTTATGGAGTGTTGAAAAGATTTTTTTTTAAAAATGCAAAACAAAAAACCTCCAATTCACTTTGGTATGCGCTAGTGATTATGTAGACGTGCTTAAAATCAATGTGCTATGTTTTATATGGTTTTGTAGTTATATATCGAGCGATCATGAAGAGGATATGTGCAAAAGTTAAAATGTTGTGTATCAAAGTTCTTAGGAGGGTTATTCATTATTTTCAAATATATCATACCCGTCTTTTAACCTACATCACAACCTATAAAGTCCTACTTGGTCCTATATTCTACAAGCTTAAATTAGTCGAGTCTTAAACTACTAGAAAGCCTATGGTACGAGCTTTGGGAGAACATTATGGATATCCGAGGTTGCGTAGGGGCATAGGTGCAGCCCACGCAACAGCTAGAGCAGTACATGCAGATCCGCCAGTTGCCCTGGATCAGGACCAGGTTCCAGGTTTGGATGCACCAACGGGACCAGCTCAAGCACGTGATTCGTGGCCTTCAGGAGGCCTTAGCTCAGATTCTTACAATGTGCACCGTCCTTGCTCAGGCGATCTCTGTGTCGACGGCCGCAGCCACTTCTCAGGCCAGGGGAGGCACTCAGTCTCCTACCGCTCGCACACTTGAGTAGGTAGTGCAGGGACTCCACTAACCAGGGGCACCACCAGCCCAGCCGGTTGTGGCTGCTCAGGACTATGCAGTTCCTGTTATGCCTGAGGATGAGCAGCGTAGATTAGAGAGGTTTGGGAGACTCCAGCCTCCGTCTTTCAATGGTGCAGAGGGAGAGGATGCATAGGTTTTCTTGGACAGGTGTCATAGGATACTCCGTACAACAGGTATTCTAGAGACCAGTGGGGTCTCGTTCACTACCTTTTAATTCTCTGGGGATGCATTCAGTTGGTGAAAGTCTTACGAGAGGCGTAGGCCGGTTGGCGCAGTGCCCTTTACCATGCAGCAGTTCTCCATTATCTTTCTGAAGAAGTTCGTGTCTCAGTCCCGCAGATAGGAGGTGTGCAGGCAGTTTGAGCAGCTTCGTCGGGGTGATATGTCTATGATGCAGTATGAGATGCGATTCTCAGAGTTGGCCCGTCATGCTATCTGGTTAGTTCCTACAGACAAAGAGGATCAGGAGGTTCGTAGATGGCCTCACTTTTCAGTTGTGATTGCTTACGACCAGAGAGAGTGTCTGGTGCTACTTTTGATGAGGTTGTCGACATTGCTCGTCAGATTTAGAAGGTTCAGAGTCAGGAGCAGGTTGAGATGGGGGTCAAGAGGCCTCGTGGACAGGGTGGATTTAGTGGTGCTCCTTTTGGGGGTCAGTTCCAGCACAGTAGGGGTCGTCCATTGAGACATGCTCAGACGGCTCGCCCAGTTCACCGTGGTGCATCATCTGGCCGTAGGTAACACAGTTATCAGCAGGGCTAGTCATCATTCAGTGCACTACTAGCTCGTAGTTTGTCTCATGCACCATTAGCTCAGGGTTCATCTGTGTCAGGACCTTCTAGCAGTTATTCCAGTGCTTAAAGTTCCCTTCAGTCCCCACCGCCATTTTCAGGGAGAGGTTTCTTTGTGTGAATATTTGGGTCACATCAAGAGGTATTGTCCCCTACTTTCAGGAGGTTAATCTCAGCAGAGAATTCAGCCTGAGACTTTAGCACAGTTACTTCACACCGCCCAGCCAACTAGAGGTAGAGCTCAGTCAGTTAGGGGTATCCCGATAGAGGGAGGCCGATCGGGGGGCGGCTAAGCCCGTTTCTATGCCCTCCCTTACAGACTAGATGTCATTTCTTCAGATGTTGTGATTACAGGTATTGTCTTAGTTTACCACAGAGATGCCTCTGTATTGTTTGACCCTAGTTCCACTTATTCATATGTTTCCTCGTATTTCGCTCATTTTCTAGATATGCCCCGTGAGTCTGTAGTTTCATTTGTTCATGTATCCACTCCTATGGGTGATACTATTATTGTGGACCGCGTATATCGGTCATATGTGGTGACTATTGGGGGTCTGGAGACTAGAGTGGATCTTTTGCTGCTCAGTATGGTTGATTTTGATGTGATATTGGGTACAGAATAGTTGTCTCCATGTCATGTTGTTCTAGATTGTCACACTAAGACTGTGTCGTTGTCGATGTCGGGTTGTCGAGGGTTGAGTGGAGAGGTTTTATCGACTATGTAACGTGTAGGGTGATTTCATACTTGAAGGCTCAACAGATGGTTGAGAAGGGTTGTCTTTCCTATTTGGCTTATTGAGGGACGTTAGTGCAGATCCTCCTACTATTGATTTTGTTCCGGTGATGCGTGATTTTTTGGACGTGTTCCCTGCAGACCTGTCTGGCATGTCGCCTTACATGGATATTGACTTTGGTATTGATTTGGTGCCGGGCACTCAACCCATTTCTATTCCACCGTATCGTATGGCACTGGCAGAGTTGAAGGAGTTCAAGAAGCAACTTCAGGAACTCCTTGATAAGGGGTTTATTCGGCATAGCCTGTCCCATTGGGGTGCACCAGTTCTATTGGTAAAGAAAAAGGATAGTTCTATGAGGATGTGCATTGATTACAGGCAGTTGAACAAGTTCACAGTCAAGAACAAGTATCCTTTGCCACGTATTGATGATCAATTTGACCAGCTTCAGGGAGCGAGGGTGTTCTCCAAGATTGATTTGAGGTCAGGGTATCACCAGTTGAAGATCCGGCATTCAGATATTCTTAAGACAACATTAAGGACACGATATGGCCATTATGAGTTCCTTGTGATGTCTTTTGGGATGACCAACGCTCCAGTAGAGTTCATGCATTTGATGAACAATGTGTTTCAGCCTTATTTGGACCCGTTCGTTATTGTATTCATTTATGACATCCTGGTGTACTCTCGTAGCCGAGAGGATCATGCCCAACATCTGAGGATTGTGTTACATCGATTGAGGGAGGAGAAGCTTTGTGCAAAGTTCTCGAAGTGTGAGTTTTGGCTCGGTTCAGTGGCATTCTTAGGGCACGTGTTGTCCAGTGAGGGTATTCAGGTGGATCCAAAGAAGATAAAGGCGGTGCAGAGTTAGCCCAGACCGTCTTCATCCACAAAGATTCGAAGATTTCTTGGTTTGGCGGGCTACTACAGTCATTTTGTGGATGGTTTCTCATCTATTGCATCCCAAAAGGTTGCTCCATTCAGGTGGTCATATGAGTGTGAGGAAAGCATTCAGAAGCTCAAGACTGCCTTGACCACAGCTCCACTTCTAGTTTTGCTATCAGCTTCTGGTTCTTACACAGTGTATTGTGATACCTCGCGGATATGTATTGGATGTGTTCTGATATAGGAGGATAGAGTGATTGTTTATGCTTTGCGCCAGTGGAAGACCCATGAGAAGAACTATCTTGTCCATGATCTTGAGTTATCAGCTATTGTTCACGCCTTGAAGATTTGGCAGCACTAGTTGTACGGGGTTCATTGTGAGATCTACACTAATCACCAGAGTTTTTAGCAGTTTTTCAATAAGAAGGATCATAACTTGCTTCAGAAGAGGTGGTTGGAGCTTCTTAAGTACTATGACATCACTATTTTGTACCATCCCGGGAAGGCCAATGTGGTGGCCGATGCCTTGAGTCGCCGGGCGGAGAGTTTGGGAGTTTAGCGTATCTTCCAGCAGAAGAGAGACTTCTGGCATTGGATTTTTAGGCCTTAGGTAGTCATCTTGTCAAATTGTATATTTCAAAGCCAAGTCAGGTATTGGCTTGTGTGGTCTCTAGGTCTTCTCGTTATGATCGAATCAAGAAATGCTAGTATGATGACCCCCATATGCTCGTCCTTCAAGATAGGGTTCAGCGAGGTGATGTTATAGATGTGACTATTGGTGATGATGGAGTGTTGAGGATGCATGGGCGGATATGTGTGCCCAATGTAGATGGGCTACGGGATTTGATTCTTGAGGAGGCCCACAACTCGCAGTATTCCATACATCTGGGTGTCGCGAAGATGTACAAGGATTTAAGGCAGCACTTGGTGGAAGAGGATGAAGAAGGATATAGTTGGGTTTGGGGATCGGTGTCTCAATTGCCAGCGGGTTAAGTATGAGCATCAGAGATCGGGTGGCTTGCTTCAGAGGTTAGAGATCCTTGAGTGGAAGTGGGAGCGGATCACCATGGATTTCGTAGTTGGGCTCCTACGGACTTCGAGGAAGTTTGATGCTATTTGGGTGATCATAGATCGACTGACCAAGACCGCGCACTTCATTCTAGTTGGTACTACTTATTCTTAGAGCGGTTGGCTGAGATTTACATCCGAGAGATTGTTCGCCTACATGGTGTACCAGTTTCAATCATTTCAGATAGAGGCACACAATTTACATCGCAATTCTAGAGGGTCGTGCAGTGAGAGTTGGGTACTCAGGTTGAGTTGAGCACAACCTTTCACCCTGAGACGGACGGACAGTCCGAGCGCACGATCTAGATATTGGAGAACATGTTACACGCTTGTGTTATTGACTTTGGGGGTTCATGGGACCAGTTTCTGCCACTCGTGGAGTTTGCATATAACAACAGTTATCAATCGAGCATTTAGATGGCTCCGTACGAGGCTTTATATGGGAGGCGGTGGAGATAGGTCTGTGATGTTTCTTTGATGGTCGGGGAGAACGTTCTGCTAAAAGTATCACCCATGAAGGGTGTTATGAGGTTTGGAAATAGGGGAAATTTAAGCCCTCGGTTCATTGGGCCTTTTGAGGTACTTCAGAGGATCGGGGAGGTGGCGTACAAGCTTGCCTTGCCACCTAGCTTGTCGAGTGTGCATCCAGTATTTCATGTTTCTATGCTCCAGAAGTATATCGGTGATCCGCATCGATATGACTTATAATGTGGATTTCAGCAAGGTTCAGTTGGATGGTGATATGACTTATAATGTGGAGCCGGTGGCCATTTTGGAGCGGCAGGTTCAGAAATTGAGGTCAAAGGATATAACTTCAGTGAAGGTCCAGTGGAGAGGTCAGCCATTGGAGGAGGCTACTTGGGAGAATGAGTGGGAGACGCGGAGTAGATATCTGTACCTATTTTATACTCCAGGTATGTTTCTAGACCCGTTCGAGGATGAACGTTTGTTTAAGAGGGGGAGGATGTAACGACTTGGCCGGTCGTTTCGAGAGTTATAGCCCCATTCTTTGCTTCTTTTGTGTTCTACATCTGTATTATGTCTTACCGGGTTGGTTAGTTGGGGTACGGAGCGGTTTCGGAGTGAATTGAGACACTTAGTCTCTTAATTGGAAGCTTAAGTTGGAAAAGTCGACCGGATGTTGACTTATGGGTAAACGACCTTAGATATGGATTTTGATGGTTCCGTTAGCTCTATTAGGTGATTTTGGACTTAGGAACGCGTTCGGAATATGATTTGGAGGTCCGTAGTAGAATTAGGCTTGAATTGACGAATGTGATTTTTGAATTAGGCTTGATTTGGAGGTCCGTAGTAGAATTTGGAAGCTTAAGTAGGGGTCGGATTGGATTTCAGGAAATTGGAGTAGGTTCATGGTGTCATTATTGACTTGTGATCAAAATTTGAGGTCAATCCGACATGGTTTGATAGGTTTCGGTGTCGATTGTAGAATTCAGAGATTTCTAAGTTCATTAGGCTTGAACCCGTGTGTAATTCGTGTTTTTTATGCTATTTGAGTTGGTTCGACGACTAAGTTCGTATTGGGTTGTAGGACTTGTTAGTATTTTGGTTGAGGTCATGGGGCCTTGGGGTGATTTCGGGTGGTTAACGGAGCATTTTTGGCCTTTGAGTGATAGCTGATGCTTGCTGCTGCATTTCTTCAGGTTTCCTTATACGCGATCGCATGAGTGGGACCGCGATCATGTAGGTCTACTGAGGGCATCTAGGAAATTGTTCTATGCGATCACCACTTGGGGACGCGATCGCGAAGGCTGGTGAGTTTGGCTATCACAGACGCGAGTTGAGGTCCGCGTTCACGAAGAGGAGAAGAGGCAAATGTGTGTCATGCTTTTGTGCTTTGCAATCGGGTGAGGTGAGTCGCGACCGGGTAGGTTGGAGGAAGCCGTGGTATGCAATTGCAGGGAGGTCTCTGCATTCGCATAAGGTAAGTCGGGGGGCAGTCTATTTTGTTCTTCGCGATCGTGAGGCAAATTCCGCGATCACGATTAAGGAAATCTGAGCAAGCAGTATTAATTTCAAAAATGAGGGTTTGAACCCATTTCATATTTTGAGCTAGAGAACACGAAATTGGGAGATGTTTGAAGAAATTTTCATGGAGTTGATGGGGGTAAGTGATTTCTACTTGGTTTTGGTCAATTCCCATGATGACATCTTTAATTTTATCATCTAATTTGTGATTTGGGGTGAGAAATTGGGGGAAAAGAGGAAGAACTCTTGAGTTAGAATTTTGAGGTTTTGAATAGGATTTTGTTATCGGATTTGAGTAATTTTGGTATGGTTAGGCTCGTGAGTGAATGTGCTTTCGGGTTTTGTGAGTTTTGTCGCATTTTGAGATGGGGGAGGGGGGGTTTCGGGCCGATTTCAGATTTTGGGTAGAATTTCATATTGCTTGTGGCTAGATTCGGGGCATTTGGATACCGATTTGAGAGGCAAGGGCATTCCGGAGTAGGATTTTTACGCTGTTGAGTTAAGTAACGGTTTCAAACTTGGTTATAAGGGTTCGTCAACCTGAAATATGTATTATATGATTGGTATTGAGGTGACGCACATGCCAAGTGACGGGCGTGCACTACGAGAATTGCGGCCTGGTTCATTCTATGGCACTGTGTAGGGATAATATCTTGATGATATTCGTGTTCTTATCATGTGATAACGTAATTGAGCTGTCAATCATGCTAGATATCATGCTTAGGCTTTATGTTGGTACTGTTGAGACCCATAATGGTCGTTTCTTGATGTCACTTTACTGCTTGTACTGATACTTCGTACTTAGTCATCTACATGCATTCCATGTCAAATACCAGTCTTAGTTGCTATTTATTGCATCATCGCATTACTGTTTCGGGCTAGTTCATGATATTGTTGAGACCATGAGTGAGATTGGAGAGGTTGATGACTGAGTGAGGCCGAGAGCCGATTGTGAGTGACAGATATGGGATCGGGTTGCACGCCGCAGCGAATATATATATTGATGTATGATAGCGCTTGGACTATAGGATCCCCTCCGGAGTTTGTAACACACACCTAGTGAGCGTGGTTGATATTATTGAGGGATAGATCTTACTTGGACATGGATTTTGTCAGAAGTACTTGTTACATTGAGATGGATCTTCTCCACAGGGCTGGATTGGCCTTTCCTTGGTACTGTGTGACCTATGGTCAGTGTTGTATATATTTCGGGATGGATCTTCCCTGAGCCGTATTAGCCTTATGCAGTACCGAGTGGTTGAGATATCGAGAGTGTGAACATTTGAGGCTGACATCATGGTGCATCACTTACAGTATGTGCATTGGCATGTAGTGACAACAGAGTTATATTCATTTCGTTGTACGAATCTGCTTTACTTTACAGTTTTGAGTTTCCTATTTGATTTAAGAGCATGCCTACGTTTCTGCACAGTTATTTCCATCTTATCTGTAGCGGTTGAGTTCGTCACTATCTTCAGTCTGAAGTTTGGACTTGTTACTTACGGAGTTGGATGTACTCACGTTACTCCCTACACCTTGTGTGTAGATCCAGGCATTTCTAGTCACGGCGCCTCCTGTTGAATGAGGCATCAAAGTCAGGGACTATCGAGGTTGTTGCAGGGCGTTCGCAGCCCTTGATTTCTCTTCTTTAGTCTTTCTACACTTTTAGTTTTACCTTCTAGACATTTTTTGTATTAGACTAGCTATTTAGATGCTCATGTACTCAGTGACACCCCAGTTTTGGGATTGATTTGTATCGTATTTTGGTTAAGTTCTGTTTGGAAAGGTTTTTCTTTTAATGTTAATCGTTCCGCTTTTATTTCTAAAAGTGTTTCACTGTATTGGGAATGTTGAATTGAGGCTTGCCTTGTTCTACGATAGGTTCTATCACAACGGTCGTTTTGGGGTCGTTACATACATCTTATGTGATTGACTTATATTATGACTGTGTTTAGTTACCTTAACTTGATAATCGAGTCTGAGCCGTCCTGAGTAAATCATGTGCATTATGTGAGGTAAGGGATTTGATTGTACTATGTGTCATCCCTTGCTAGTCCATAACTTACGTCGTGTATGAGTTGAAGCAAAATAAGTAAGCTTTGTAAGTTTAGGAAATGTTATAGGTGTTTCGTTGATTGACCTCTGAGCTACTTTCCTACCAGTAATAAAATTATCATATGTTAGTCCATTTGAGCCTGTAAACCTTTTCTTTGGTACCCATATTACAAGTTTGTGTTGAGAGAGCCACTAGCCAGAAATACCAATTTATGGAGTGTTGAAAAGATTTTGAAAAAAATACAAAAAATAGAAAAACCTCTAATTCATGTTGGTATGCGCTAGTGATTATGTAGATGTGCTTAAAGTCAATGTGCTATGTTATATATGGTTTCGTAGCAATATGTTGAGTGATCATGAAGAGGATATGCGTAAAAGTTAAATATTGTGTATCAAAGTGCTTAGGAGGGTTAGTCATTGTTTTCAACTATATCTTGCACGTCCTTTAACCTACATCACAACCTATTAAGTCCTACTTGGTTCTAGATTCTACAAGCTTAAATTAGTCGAGTCTTATACTACAGGCAAGCCTATGGTACTAGCTTTGGGAGAACATGTGGCTTCTTCTTTTCTTTTTTGCGAGACTGAGTGAATTCTTTCAATGTGTGAGTCCTTAAATTATACTTGAGTGACTATTTGAGTGTGCGGACTTGTTAATCTCTTTGCTTTGTTAACTGACTACTTTTCTTAGTGGGTCGGAGAAGGTCCTTACCAGAAAATCGGCAAGCGCGAAGTGGTCGATTTCCTCTGGGAGAACATAATTTGCAAGTTTAGGATACCAAAGGAGATAGCCTATGACAATGAGCCACAATTTATTGGCGCAAATGTCACAAAGTTCCTTGAAGACTTGAAAATTAAAATAATGACATCTTCGCTATACCATCTGAGCGCAAACGAACAAGTGGAATCGACAAACAAATTGATTATTCAATATCTCAAAAAGAGATTGAAAGAAGCCAAAGGCAAATGGCCCGAAGAGTTACCGGGAGTGCTACGGGCGTACGGAACGACGACCAAGTCATGCACGTATACAGATCATAATCCCTGATCCTGGTAAAAGTGAGAGAACCTACCATGGGATACTTCCGGGCGGACGAAGAAGCAAATAACGAAGCGTTGTTGGATAGATTGGAGCTGCTCGACAAATGCAGGGACTTGGCACATATAATGATGGTGGCCTAGAAACAAAGAATGAAAAGATACTATAATCGAAGAGCTAATCTCTGTTATTTCAAAGTAAGAGACTTGGTTTTGAGGAAAGTAACTCAAAACATGAGAGAGCTCAACAGAGGGAAGTTGGGTCCAATGTAGGAAGGCCTTTACTGGGTTTCAGTTGTTGCCGGGAAAGGATCATACAAATTAAAAAGTCAAGACGGATAAAATTGCCGAGCAACTGGAATGTGGCACGCCTCAAAGAGTACTATTGCTGATAGGGACCGCTTATACTGAAAATATATGCCTTTTACTCTTCGTCCAGTTTTTATCCCAATTGGATTTTTCTGGCAAGGTTTTAGATGATGAAGCAACAAAAAGTGTACTACAAAAGAAATGCCATCAGCAGAAATAAGACCTTTAAACAACAAGGCATGGAAACAACAAGCAACTAGGGGGTGGTTAGATAGTATTTGTCTCGATAACAAAGTTCCTAACGGGAAACAAAGCTTCCTATCAGACCAAAATCTATCCGTCCGTTCACGAGTGCCCCTTCACTTCAAGCCACTAGGGGGTGGTTAGATAATCTTTGGCTCTGTAGTAAAGTTCCTAACGGGAAATGAAGCTTGCTATCAGACCAAAGATTATCCAACCATTCACCAGTGGAATATCAAAAGAACAAGACTTTCAGTGTTCAAACGCATTCTCCGCATTCGAAGATTGGGGGGGGGGGATAATATGAGAATACATCAACATGACTGCCACATAAACCGGGACTACGAAATTCGGGAACAAAGATGTATCATCGGGACCGGGGACTGTGCGGCCAGCCACGTAGAAACAATTTGTACAAATTAGCCACAAGTAATATAATGACAATTTCTTCTCAGCACAACGAATGCATATGTACTTTGAAAATGGAAGGAATAAAGTAAAGTCCATTTATTTTTATCTTGTTTCTTGTCCAAACAATGAATTAATTTTATCATTTAAAAGTTAATCAAGTACTTCAAATGTTAGTGCCGAAATGAACAGGAGACATTCTCTTCGAAAGCACCGTAAACATAAGAAGGCCCTTTCTTATGAAACCTCAAAGTAAATTTTGGTTCTTGAAGAACTTATGCTCGGAATCCAAATGCCATTAGGGGAAAATGCACCCAAAGCCTTGCATAACTCGACGCAAAAAAGTAAAATATGCACAATGCTTAAACAAAAAAGCACTTTTATATAATAAACGTGCCAAGCAGCACCAATACAAAAGTATGAAAAGAAAAACAAAGGGTAAAGAAGGAAAAAAAACTAAACTACTGCATCCCCAGAACTTAGGGGAAGAAAAGCGTCTGCACCCCCAGGAGAAGTAGGCGGATCTGCCGCCAGTGCGGGACCTCGTCCTTCATCATAATCCCTTTCAAGTTCCTCCTTAGTTATCTAGAATATGGAACCACAACCAGAAGAGTCAGTTGCATCAGGTTGAACCGAGAGGCCCCTTTGGGCGTTGACTCCAGCTCATTGGCCTTGGCGATCTCGGTATGAAAGTCAAAGATCCCCACTTTGGCCGCTTTCAAGGTTTTTCTCCTCATGTTGTACATAGAATATGTTTTTTCAACAATGAGGGAATCCCCTTGGCGCTAAAGCTTTGACTTAAGTTAATCAATCTCGTCGAAAGGATATTCTGCTCGGATCTTGTAGCCTGAAGGCTGAGCTCAAAGTCACGAATAGTGGAGTTATAAACTTTATTATGCTCTACGACCTTCTTATACTTCTCTTCCATTTGGGCAGGCTTCTCCTCAGTAGCAGCAACTTCTTCAGCTTTGGAGTTCAAGGTTGCCTCCAAATTATTCAGTCTCTCAGTAGAGGAAACCTCGCACTCGGCAATAGCAAGAAAGACATTTTAGAATTGTACATTTAATAGGGCGGCCTCTTGGCTACGGGACACCACTTTCTGCTTGCTCTGCTGCAACCGAGCCTCCAACTCACGACTTCGGCAGCTTGTGCTTCCAGTACCGGGAGGCGAGAGCAATCTGGTCCCGCTTGGCCAACAATTGATCCCACTCGGATGTGAGTTTTTCTTTATCGAGGATCAACTTTTGAAGGCCCTCGGAGGCAAGGAAGTTAACATGCGAAGCAAAAATCCAAGTTAGAAATTCTTCCATAACAAATCAAAAGAAAACAAACAGCAAAGAGAACGAGTACCATACCGCTGTTGCATTGTGCATGGAATTATTTATTATACACTCCACCGAAAGAGAGTGTATTTTCTTCTTATCTTTCTCTGAAGCCAGCGGCTTCAGGTAATTATCAAGTTCCACCGGCTGAGACAGCAGATGTCACTCAGTAGAGACCGAGAGGGAGACATTCCTCCTCCCCTGAGGATCCGAAGAAGGGAGAGAATAGTTATGCCCCAAATTCCCATGGTGTGGGGACTAGGGAGGATGGACATCCTTCTCTAGAGTGTCTGCGGCCGATGGGGGTGATGTAGAAGGTCTTGATGATGAAGGCATGATTGTCATGGAAAGAGATGAAGTTGATTGTGTCGTGGGATGAGAAGCAGTTGCGACAAAGGCAATGTTGGTTATAGGTTTCTCATCAACCAAAGACAGACGAGAACCGATACTTAGCCTCATAGTACCGGGAACAGTAGCTGGAGCTGAAAAGGGAGAATTAGCATTCTCCACTAGGCCATACTCTCCCCAGAGCGCTTGGGCATCATCCTCGGTTCAGGTATAATCTCTTCAGATTGAGCAGTCGAGCTAATGAACGTCGTCGTCTCCTCCGTAGGGAATCCCCTTCACCACTTTCTTCCCCGCCATCATCAATCACCACAATGACTGCGGCTAGCTTAGGCACGACGTTCTCCACCCTTTTATTTTTGCCCTCGGTCGTAGAGGAATGTCTCCTTTTTTGTTGCTTGTTCTCCGGCCGATGACTCCGGGAGGAAGCACCTGCATCGGACGCGGGTCCGATGGCGCCTGTTCGGGTGAAGGCCTCCTACAGCAACCTTGTCGCATCTGTGAGATCAGCCAAAACGTCCTCCTTGTAGATGGTAACAGATCCCTGTGAAGACGTAATTTCAACAGAAAGAGAAGTTACCCAATTTTCTTATTCGTGAGGTATAAACAAGATTAATTTGAGAATCAACTTATCATGATTTTTAGCCTTCCACCCGTATTTGAGGGCCAGTTCTTTCCACCGTCAGTCCTCAGGTGTGGTAATATCCAAATTTTCTGGACCCACTAGTCCAAGCCTTCAACCCTTGGTGGTGCCCACCGAGTTGCTGAAATAGTGAAAAGAGAAGGATCAGTAACAACATGAAACAACCTTTAATAAGAGAAAAGATAGACGTTGAACTTACGTGTATGAGTCCATGACTTGGGGAAGGATGGAGTTGTGGCAAGAATGATGTCCTGGTGGCTACCACAACTAGACGCTCCATCCATCCACGGTCGTTGTCATCATCCATGCTGGTGATAAAAGCATGGTGACCACGTTAGTTAAAGTTTATTACTCCTCCACGAAAGATCTTGGGGGAGTAAAGATTCATTATGCGGGCCAAGGAGAGGTCTTCCCCTGTCTCCTGGCATAGCCACCGTATACAGGCTACCGTCTTCAATACAGAGGATCTTACATGTGCCAAGCAGACTTGATAACGGTAGCAAAACTCCAAGGTTATGGGGTCAAGTCCCCCGCTCATTGAGAATGGGCCCAAAGTGAAGGGATACGTGTAAGCGTATGTAAAACCCTTTTTAAGGAAGGTTACTCGCTCCGTCAGATCGAACGCGATGATGTTCAAATCATGGCAACCACAGTCCTCCTTCACATCAGGAATGCTAGAAGGACGGATGGAAGAAGGGTACACACCAATAGCCCATGTACGGGAGTTAGCAGAAGGAAAATTCTTTCCAAAGTCCTTGGTTGTACTGAGCCTTCTAGGAATAATGGTGCTCACCGTAGGAGGGGCAGCATCATCGGTGCTTTCTTTGTTTTTCGAAGAGCTTAAGTTCTTGGAGAAGGAGGCCATGGTTAGCAGAAGTAAGTTAGAATTCTTCGAAGAAGAATGATAAGGAAGATGAAAGCAAGAAAGAGTTGAGTAAGAAAAGTTGAGAGAGTTTGAAAAATTGTGAAGTATAAAAGAAGAAAATTGAGGTGTATAAGTAAAGGAATAGGCGGCTAAAATTGTGGCTATGGTTACATCGAGAACCGGAAAAAGTATTTCTAAATCGTGGAGTGACGCTTATTCGGGGTATTAAATGCGGAGAGACGTGCGTCTAATAAACCGTGAGAAACTTTTCAAAGGAGATCAGAAAATTTCCCGCCAAGAAAGGTATCTTCACCGGATTCCCGATGACACGAAGATGTGCCACTAAAAAGCGGGGGGACTATCTATATGGGGTAAAATTGGTTCATATTAAATACTCGTATAATAGAGCGACACGTGGAATCGAAAACAGACGGAAAGCGAGACAGGTGAAAACCAAGACTGGGGGCAGCAACTTCAATTGGCACCGGGAAGCCCCCTAAGGGAATATTGCTGATGAAGACAAATGAAAAATTGCCACCCAATAGCATTCAACGGAGAATCTTCTGCAACACTAAATACACGGTCTATTACAGAGAATTTTGACATTCATAGCATGTTGTTACACATTCTTCAATGACCCCCATAATTGTCATTTAAGAGGAGCTTGATTCTAGGACCTTGTTCTATAGGTGCAACTATAAATAGTGACTTCACCAGCCAAGGTAAACGATACAAAATTTTCTGACAAACTTATGCTGTATAATATTCAAAACCTCAATAATACTTTATTTCTTGTCTATTGATATTTGTATTATTGCCTTCGGAAGCTCTGGTCAAACCAAGCTATCTGCTACCTCATCTCGCTTTCAATGTTAGGTCTTACAGTTTATTTAAATTTATTTATCATTTTGGAATTGAATCGATTCGCTTGTCTATAGACCACGTTATAAATTTAACTGTAACGTTTTACGGGCAAATAATATACGTAGAAAAGGATATGTATTTAAGCTTCTTGTGTAATGCATTTCGAAGATTTTTCTGTTGATTAATTATATATATGTGTTGTTTTATTTTTATGTTATGTCTAATGATTTGACGAAACTTTTCGATTCAGGTATTTATGGTTTAATATTAAACTTTTAAATTCTTTTCACAAGAAAGGGCGAGTGCCAACCACTTTTAAGAATTATGACTATTTTAAAATTATTTTACAAAGGCTGATTATATTTTAAACGAAAAAGGGCGAAATATATCATTGTACTATCATTAAAGGTTCAAATGTATCCTCATTATTCTTTGGGTCTAAATACCCTTATCTTTGTACTATTGGTTCAAATATATCCTTTTTTTGTTAAGTTTGTTCAAGTATATATCTAATCCTAAGTGGCACTAACATTTAATGAGGTTGATGCCATATGGCTTGCCAATTCAGCGCCCTTAACCCATTGTACCCGTTCCTTCTATTTTTTTCCACCACTAAAATTTTCTTCCTCTCTACCACTATTGCCACCATTACAGCTACCATAAAAAATATTGTATTTCAAATTTCGGAAAATTCCCAAACATATCCCTCTCTTTTAAATATAGTTTAAATTTTTCCTCCGTTATACTATCTGGTTGTTTGAACCCCTACAGTCATACTTTGCTTCAAGAATATTCCTCATTTGGACGGAATGCCATGTGATAGCTCCTTATTAAACGACCCACCTCCGATTTAAAAAAAACCATCCAATACGACCCGCCCAAGTTAAGACCCCTAACCCAAAGGCAAACGGAGAGACATAAGTTAAAAATCTGGAAAATCAGCATTGTTCTTCATCATTATTTATATTTGCTCAAAATTCTCAACCCAATTTCTTTGAATCCTCACCAAGTTTGTTATAATTTGAGATTTAAGCTCCCCAAGAGATCCCTAACAAACAGAAACATTTTCTATACAACAACAACAACTCAGTAGAATTCCACTCGTGGGATTTAGGGAGAGTAGAATGTACGGAGATCTTACCCGTACCCCGAAGGGGTAGAGAGACTATTTTCAGGAGACCCTCGACTAAAAAACAATAGATTTGTAACCACAACAGAAACTAAAAATATAGTATCAGCATCGTAAAATATAAAAAATAAATGGAAAGGTCAAAATGTGAAAGACGACGACAACAACAACAACAACAACAATAACAAAAACAACAACGACAACAACAACAACAACAACAACAACAACAACAACAACAACAACAATAATAATAATAATAATAATAATAATAATAATAATAATAATAATAATAATAATAATAATAATAATAATAATAAAATACAACAAAGACCACTAGCAGACCTAGACAAAACACTATTAGACTAGCTCAACTACCTTCTAACTTACAACTCTAATGCTCGACCAGAAACATTTTCTACGAAGAAAGAAATCCTTTTAGGTGTTAAAATTTTAATTTTATCATAAAATATTAAGAGCTTAGAAGCAATGTATGAGAAATTTTTTATCAGAAAATAAATTTATCATAGTAGGTGCATGACTTTCTCTAGATCTGACACACTCTTCATAAAAATGTTTTATTGAGAAAAATATATTGTCAGAGTATTTGAGTTACGGGTCTTAACTTGGGGGTTAGTATTGGATGGGTTATTTTAAGGAAATTTTACCTTCTATAGTAAAGGTTGATACCTTATTTATTATAAATAAATACTCTTTCAAAAAATTATCTCCTATAGATATCTTTTAATTTTTATAGTAAAATGTCTATTTAAAGAAACTTCCTACCTTTACACCATTAAATACGTTGTGCATTATTTTTCTCTCTCCCTCTCTCTTCCCTCTCTCGTCCTTTCTCTTTCCTCTTTCTTCTCTTTTCCCCCGATTTTTTCTTCCCCTGCTTTTAGAAACCCTAGCAGGGATTGTGTTCCGCCAGCAACAGATCCGGTCGGCGACCACTTTCCCCCTTCCTTGTTATGTCACCCCTAACCCCCTTCTCCGGTCGACGATACCTTCTTCTTTTTGTGAAGTGATGATTACATTAGAAAATCATTTGGTTTCTAAACGTGACGATCTAAAATAGTTGAAGTTGAAAAACTCTAAGATCTAATATCTTTCACGCCATTTTGAATGAAAAGTAGAGAAGTGATTTTTTTACTTAACTACTCATTATTCAAAATTCACGGTCCAAATAATTCAAATTCATTCTACGAGATTATAAGAAGAAGATTTCGACAAGGTGAAGGAATGCGAAAATAAAACGGTAAAAGAAAAAAAAAGTAGTTGCTTTGTCTTGAAGATTCTGTTACCTTTTTTTCATTGTATTTCAATGTATCTCGCTATATTTCTATGGATTTCATTGTATTCACTGTCTTTTTTTCATTGTATTTCAATGTAGCTCGTCGTATTCCATGTATTTCATTGTATTCAATCTCGTTATATTCCATGAATGTATTTATATTTTTTTTTGTAATTAATATAATTTATGTATTCAGATGTATATGTGTATTCAAATGTATCTGCAGTATGTATTCATATGTTTTTGCATTATAGATGATCTGTTATACTTCATGTATTCAATATATTTTTATGCATTTAACTGTATTCAATGTAATTATATAATTTTAATATATAAATCTATTTGTAAAGATATCACTAAAAAATATTTTAATAAAGATACCACTAAAAAAGAAAGGATGGATTGAATCTCTGAAGATTGCTCTGTTTTTGGGTTGTTTTTCAGTTGAGAATATTTTGTATAATTTTGTGTGTTATAATTGAGTTTGTTGAGTTATATTAGGAGTATATCGCGTTAATTGATTCACCTACCGTTTTAAACAGCTGAAGACCTTTTATTGAAAATTTCGTTACTGTATTCACGAATACAGCTCGCGAATACAGTCGAATACACTCTCTGCTTAGCTGGACTCCCCTATTTGTTTTGCTACTATAATCATGAATACAATAGCAAAAATACATTGAATACAGTCCATAACAACTGAAAACATAGCTATAGGAAGTAATTTAGTAAATGGTAGCTATAGCAAGGTAATAATCACTAAAACATAGTGGTTTCTGGAAATTTCTCTTATTTTAAATGGAAAAATTTCACATAAGAACAATTGGGCTCCCTACTTTTCAATTTTATAGCTCATATTTCAATTTACAACCAACTAGCCCAAAAATAATAGGCTAATACTCAACATTCAACTCCAATAGGTTCTCGAAATTACTATTAAATTTTTAAAGAAGATTGCTCAAGCTTTTAAGTTAATTGTCGAATCAGTAACTGTGACTAAAATATTAGTTCAACAAACCAAATCCATTTGGGTGGTTAAAATTAGTTTTTTAACAAGTTTAAATATGTGGGTTTAATTTCCGAATTTGAAAGCAATGGTTGTGAGAAGCATATGTAGAAGATGTGAGAAGAAGAGAGAGTGAAAGCAATGGTTGTGAGAACACAAATTTAACTCCATATCTTTTAGAAGCAATTGTTGTAAGAACATAGATTTTGAATTTGCTAGTGCTTTCAAAATATGTACAATATAGGTTAGGTCGGGTAAAACTTAAAAACATGGGCCATTTTTTGTTATGGTGTGAAGTCATGTGTATTTTCTTGTATCTTTAATTTTAAATATAAGGAGCTGTCACGTGGCACTCCATCCAAATGAGGGGTATTTTTGAAGCAAAGTATAACGGTAGGGGTTCAAATAATCGGATAGTATAACGAAGGGTAATTCTAAATAATATTTAAAAGTAGAGGGATATATTTGGCCAATTTTTGTTCAAATTTTAGTCTTTTATATAAGGATTAGGGGCGCTGAGCCATAGTTAGTTGTTGTTTCCATTTGGTTGTTTCTTCCTCGTTGTTGATACCGGCAAGACCCAGCCAAATGATGTCTGCTGGAACCCCATGTGGCATCCAGTCATCCACCTCATTAAATATTAGTATCACATAGGATTGGATGTCCACCTTGGACAAGCTTAATAGAAGGAGAATATTTGAACCAATAATATTACGGCATAAGTATATAATATATAAACCCAAAGTATAAAGAATGATATATTTAATCTTTTCTCGTAATACATATATATATTTGCCCATTTGACGTATTTTAAACGACAACCATAATTTAAAAGAGGATATATGCGTGAAAATCATCCCAGTCTTGGAGCTAAGTAGCAAAGGGTTAAGGCCAAATATATCGGCAGCCCCTTAAACTTGTCCTCGCTTTTCACTTTGACACTTTTTCTTGACTGTAGTCCATTTGAACACTTTAACTAGGTCTATATTGTGTCATTTAGACACAATTTGGTGATGTGGCATAATGCGTGTAATACACTGCTTTTAGGAGCGTGAAAGATGAGTATTTCTATTTTTTATTTATTTTCTTTCTCCTCCTATTCTTTGGAAAGCAGAAGCTCGACTTGCATTCATGGAACAAACAATGGAGAGCAACTATACATACAAACAAACAGAGCTTATCTTCACAAATAAAGTCGACGGATTTGATACAAACAAACAGTGTAATTTTTGAACAACCAGACATACAAAAAGATCGGTGACTTCACAAATGAGGTCGCCGGAAAACTCAGAACTCCGGTCGGGTCCAAAGAGGCGACAAGCAATGGCCAGTTAATCAAAGGCACCGTCCTCAACGAGGTCGCCGGAAAAGTGCACCACTTTGAATTAAAGGTCGACGCCGGAGCTTATCGTCATCAAAATCTTGAATTACCAAAACTGAAAATCCAAGAAAGAAAGATAAAAATCTGATTAAGCAATTGAAAACAAAGAGAGATGGAGTAATGCTGGCTTTTAGGGACTCGCTATTGTGCTATATAAAGCAATGGAGATTGTTTTGGACTATTAGCTTTTGTGCAATCATTGTTCAAAGATGTTGTATTTCTTATTAATTGGGTCACTTAAAAATGGCGATTCAAACATAATTAATTAGACCCCACCTAAAATCTTCTTTCCCAGATCTGAAAATCCAAGGTCGACGCCGGATCTTCTTTACCAGATCTTCTTTTCTTATATAATGTGAATTGTTTGGAATTTTTTGATTTGGTCCAGAATTGAGCTGGAAAGAATGGTCGAAAATGGGTTTTCGGCGATGAGTGATAGTTGGGGAAGATGACAATAATTTTCTTTATCGGCTAGTTGGGGAAGATGACAATGGCCGAAAATGGTTCTTTGATAGTTGGGGAAGATAACAATGGCTGAAAATGGTTCTTTGATAGTTGGGGAAGATGACTATGGCCGAAAATGGCTTTTTAATTAACTAATTCAAGTTAAATCCACGTGTCTCTTTTTTATTCGTTACTGTGGTGAGTGAATCACACGCATCACTTATGTTTGGCTGCTTACGAATTTTGTGTTTAAATGACACATTCGAGGTGTGGTTGAAGTGTTCAAATGGACCACAGTCAAGAAAAAATGTCAAAATGAAAAGTAAGGACAAGTTTAAGGGGTTGCCGATGTATTTGGCCAAGGGTTAAAGACCCATTCTTTCAAAGCTCTCTTCTTCCCCATATTTCATTGGAATATTTAGTAGGCGTTTGGACATAAGAATTGTAAAGTTTTAAAAAATGGTGAAAAAAGTTTTCTAGTTAAAATAGTATTTGAAATTTAGAGTTGTGTTTGGACATAAATTTCAGTTTAAGTTGTTTTTGAAGTTTTGTGAGTGAAAATTTTGAAAAACAGTTTTTTTTGAAGTTTTTCAAACTTTTGAAAATTTCCAAAATACATCTTCAAGTGAAAATTGAAAATTTTATGAAAAAACACTGACTACGAAAAAAAGGAAAAATAATTTTATGTCCAAACGGGCTCTTAATATTATGGTTGGAGAAAATTGGTTGCCAAAGATTAAAAAAAAAATTAAGGAAAAAATACAATCAATAATCTATCTACGACGCCGTTCTATACCTTCATATGTAAAATTTGTGAGCCCCATCACTTTATCACTCACCCTCTGTTTTTTCTCCTCTCAAACAACCAAAGCTCAATGCGTATCTTCAATAGCTCTTCTCACTCTTCCAAGAAGGTAAGAAAACCATTTTTCTTATGAGTAACCTCAGTAGCTCTTTTTCTTTTTCTTGTTTTGGTAATACTTAAAAAAGGAAATTGGCAATGGAAGCAGGAGAAGGAGGAAAAAGAATGGTTAGGAGCAAGTTTCAAGGCTGAGAATTTTATACCGGGTATAGTAATTGGTTTCATTCTTGGGTTGTTGTTGGATTTTTCTAAGCCTTCCAAAAATACTACTAACACTCTGAAGAAGACTAGTCATTTGTTGAGCAGAAATCAACCTGAAAAGATTTTGGCCCCACCTAAACCTGATGATGATGACCTCAAAATGGTTTGCTCTTATTCATTCTTCTTTTCTGTTTAATTTTGGTACTTTATTTTGTTTCTTCATTTAAGGTGGAGGCCGGAGGGTATTTTTTACTTCCATCTGTACTTTTTTTATAATTCTTTGGGGTTTGTAATATGACTTTTACTGAAAGGACAAAGAGAAGTATTAGTAAAACAAGGGAATGCAAAGTTGATTAAAACAAATAGGCATATGAAAGGATTGGATTAGTGGTTTTAATTATTTATTTCCAAAGTTTATCAAAAGAACTTTATTTTTTTTTAGCATATTCTGGTAACTCTTGCTTTGGTCCTCATAATGCAAAAGCTAACTAGATATGTAAAAACTGTTTGGTGATACAAGTAAGTTGAAATCCCTTAGGGGTCGTTTGGTTGGAATACGATTTATACCGGTATAAGTTATGCCGGTATAAGTTATA
>ML268812.1:0-11808 GCA_005239495.1 Nicotiana undulata
GAAAATATGAGACTTGGGCGTATGCCCGGAATCGAATTCCGAGGTCCCAAGTCCGAGAAATAATTTTTTGAAAGAAATTGTTTTCTAAAATTATAAATGATTTTTGAAAGTTTAATTATGTGTGAAAATATGGTGTCGGGCCCGTATTTTTGTTCCGGAGTCCGGTACAGGTTCGATATGGTATTTATAACATGTCTATAAAGTTTGGTAAGAAATGGAAGTCATTTGACGTGATTCGGACCCGTAAAGGCAAAGTTTGATATTTGTGAAGTTTTGGAATTTTTTATTGATTTTGGGGTTTAATTCGTTGTTTATGATGTTATTTTGGCAATTTGATCGCACGAATAAGTCCGTATGATATTTTTGAGGTGGTGTGCATATTTGGTTTGGAGCCCCGAGGGCTCGGGTGAGTTTCGAGTAGGTGTCAGGGAGTTTAACTTATGAAAAATCTGGTGTTGGAAGCAGTTTCTGGTGTCTGGTGTAATGTACTATGCGATCGCATAAGGTCCTCCGCGATCGCATATCATATGCTGGGATGGGGGCTGGTCTTGCTCTACGCGATCGCAAAGAGCTGGGTGCGAACGCGGAGCCTTAGGGTCCTTGCTCTACGCGAACGCACCCCTTCAGTCGCGATCGCATAGGCTTAGTGAGGGGCTGGGGCTGGGTAGCTAATTACACAGCGCGAACGCGATCCCTTAGTCGCGATCGCGAAGGGTAGTGTCCAGTGTGCTCTGCGATCGCAGTAGCCCTGTCGCGATCGCGTAAGCCATTTTCGCCTAGTTATTCTTTTTGTCAAAAACAGAACCCATTACGGGATTAGACCCAAATTTCATAATTTCTTCTTCTCCACTCCATCTTGGGCGATTTTTGAGAGACAACTTCACCACAACTTCATAGGTATGTAATCCTAGTTTCTTCAATAATTATCAACACCCATTAGATTTCTAGGCCTAAAACATGAGTTTAAGGGTAGAAAATTAGGGATTTGGGTAGAGTTAGGGCTTTTTGATTAATTGAGAATTTGACCTCGTTTTGGGGTCGTATTTCAAAACAAATTATATATTCGGGCTCGTGGGTGAATGGGTGATCGGGTTTTGGTCCGAACCTCGTGTTTTGACCAAGCGGGCCCGGGGTCAATTTTTGGATTTTTGGGAAGAATGTTAGAAAGTCTATAAATAATCATTGGACTTGAATTGTTTAGCATTTATTGATGTTATTGAGTCAATTATGTCTAGATACGATTGATTTGGAGTCGGGTTACAAAGGAAAAGCGGTGCTTGAGGTTTGATTTTGATCGTGGAAGTCGAGGTAAGTGTTTGGCCTAACCTTAGCTTGAGGGAATAGGTGTTGAGTCTTATTTGCTATGTGTTTACATGTTCAACGTATAGGTGAGGTGACGAGTACCTATATGTTGTTGTCAAGCATGCCCGTAAGTCGGATATCATGAATTATGTGATTTCCAGTGATATTTACTGTGTTTTGGATTAAATTTCACTTTGGTGGTTGCTCATTTGATGGAAACTCTTAGTTGTGAGTATTGTTGAATATTTGTTTCGGTTGAGGAATATTTCGTAAAGTTAGGTACTTGAGTGAGATTGGTTATAGTTGTGTCCCTTGCCGGGACGGTGTTATTTCTGTTGTTGTTCCCTTGCCAGGATGTTGTGATTTATGATTCATGTTGTTAATTTTCCCTGCCAAACTGTTGTACCTGATATTTTAGCACGAGGGGTCATGTCGTGCCATGTTATGCTATTTTAGCATGAGGGATCATGCCGTGCCATGTTATGATATTTTAGCACGAGGGGTCATGTCGTGCCATGTTATGATATTTTAGCACGAGGGGTCATGCCGTGCCATGTTATGATAGTATAGCACGAGGGGTCATGGCGTGCCGTTTCTATGTACTTATTGCGAGGATGAGAGTAAAAGCACGAAGGGTGATGTCGTGCACTTGCATGCTCTGTGTTGTTAATTCCTGTTCTTACTTCGATATTTAAATTGTTGCCTTATTCTGTTATACCTGTTATTTGCTACCTCTTTATCCCTAGTAGTTTTCCCCTTTATTTTGTACTTTATTGATTATTTTCTGTTGTTGTTATTTTCCTTCGGATGTTATTAAAATTGCACTGGTTACATCATTGGCGTGTCCTAGACTTGTCACTACTTCGCCGAGGTTAGGCTCGGCACTTACTCAGTACATGGAGTCAGTTGTACTGATACTACACCTATACACTTTATGTTGTGCAGATCCCGGTACAGGACCCTGTGGACATTGAGCTAGGAGGCTTCCTTCAGTCCAACCGGAGACACTGAGGTAGTCATGCAGGCGTCCGCAGGCCTTGGCGTCCCCTTCCACTTCTTCATTCTGTTTTTAGTATTTCAAAATAAATGTATTTATTTCTTTCAGACATTTATATGTATTAATCTTAGATAGTCCGTGACATTGTGACTCCAAAGATCTGGGTTGGTTATTTTGAGAATTCGTAAAATTTGTGGATTTAGTTATGTATTTCTTTTATCCGTTTTCATTTTAAACTTTTACTCATAGAAAAAGTCGTATTTCACTTGTTCTCACTTAGTAATAATAATTTTTATTTGATTAATTACGTTGGCTTGCCTAGCGGGCTCAACGTTAGGCACCATCACGGTCCTGACGGTGGGAAATTCGGGTTGTGACAAGTTGGTATTAGAGCTCTAGGTTACCTAGGTCTCACAATTCACGAAAGAGCTTAGTAGAGTCTGAGGGATCGGTGCGGAGACGTATGTACTTATCCCCCAGAGGCTGCAAAGTTAGGAATGACCTCACATTTATTCTTCTCTATCGTGCGATTTGAATTCTAAATGCTAACTGAATTTCTATTCTACTCTCTCGCAGATGGCGAGAACACGTGCTTCCTCATCTGCCGATCAGCAACCCGATCCTCCAGTTGTAGCTCCTACGAGGGGCCGAGGACGAGGTTGTACTAGAGGCTGAGGCAGGGGCGGGGCTCAGCCTAGAGCAGCAGCCCCAGTGGAGGACCCTCAGGTAGAGTTTGCCGATGAGATTCCTGCTCAGACAGTTCCGGTTGGACCAGTCCAGGTCCCAGAGGGGTTCATTGCCACCCCGGTACTTCATGACGCTCTGGTCCGCTTAGTGGGCCTTATGGAGAGTGTGGCTCAGGCAGGTCTACTTCCTACAGCGCCAACCGTCTCTCAGGCTGGGGGAGGGGCCCAGACTCCTGCTACCCGCACACCAGAGCAGTTAGCTTCGCAGCTCCAGACTGCAGCACCTCAGACAACTAGTACAACCAGTTGTCGCAGCTCAGGCTGTTGACGGAGCAACCATGTCTGCCGATGCTTTATGGAGTTTGGATCGGTTCACCAAGTTATTTCCTACTACTTTTAGTGGTGCACCATCAGAGGATCCCCAGTATTACTTAGACAGTTGCTATGAGGTTCTTCGGAACATGGGGATCGTGGAGACCAATAGGGTCGATTTTGCTACTTTCCGTCTTTCTGGTCCCGCCAAGACTCGGTGGAGGGATTATTGCTTGACCAGACCAGCTGGATCTTCGTCTTTGTCTTGGGCTCAGTTCTCCGAGTTGTTCTTGGAGAAGTTTCTTCCAGTTACCCAGAGAGAGGATATTCAGAGGCAGTTTGAGCGTCTCCAACAAGGCTCTATGACAGTTACACAGTATGAGACCCGATTCATCACTTTTGCCAGACATGCTATCATGATACTCCCCACAGACCGAGAGATGGTGAGGAGGTTTATTGAGGGGCTAGCTTACCCGATTAGACTACAGATGGCCAGAGAGACAGGTACTGATATTTCATTTTAGGAGGCGGCCAATGTGGCCAGGCGGATTGAGATGGTCTTATTACAGGGCAGTGGCCAGGGGTCTGACAAGAGGCCTCGTCATTTTGGTCGATTCAGTGGCGCATCATCTGGAGGAAAAGATTCTTTTGGCAGAGGTCATCCTCCTAGACCATTCTAGTCAGCACTCCAAGTATCCCGCAGTGCACCACCAGCTCCTATCAGTGCACCGCCACTTCAGAGCTTTCAGAGTGGTCATGACAGAGGTCTTGTTACTCTTGCGGTAGTCTGGGGCACATTTCCAAGTTTTGCCCCCGAGCGTCTAGTGGTTCTCAGCATCAGGGTTCCCGTGCTATGATTCCCGCACCAGGTGTACCCCCACCCCCTCATCCAGCTAGGGGTGGAGGTCGAGGTTCCAGAGGTGTAGGCCATACAATTAGAGGTGAAGGGCAGGCTATGAGAGGTAGGGATCATCCCGCAGTAGGTCGACCCAAGGATGTTCAGATTGGTGGGGCTCATCACCGATGCTATGTTATTCCTGCCAGACCTGAGGCTGAGGCCTCTGATGCAGTCATTACATGTATGGTTTTAGTTTTCAGCAGAGATGCTTCGGTGTTGTTTGACCCGGGGTCTACATTTTCCCACGTGTCTTTATATTTTGCTCCTTATCTGATTATGCCTCGTGATTCCCTGAGTACTCCTATATATGTATCTACACCGGTGGGTGATTCTATTGTGGTAGATCGAGTCTACCATTCATGCATAGTGGTTATTGGTGGTCTTGAGACCCACGTAGATCTTTTACTTCTTGATATGGTTGATTTCGATGTCATTTTGGGGATGGATTGGTTATCTCCCTATCATGCTATTCTGGACTGTCGTGCCAAGACTGTGACCTTGGCCTTACCGGGAGTACCTCGATTGGAGTGGAGGGGGACTCCTGGTCATTCTTCCTGCAGTGTTATCTCGTATATGAAGGCTCGGTGTATGGTCGAGAAGGGATGCTTGGCCTATTTGGATTATGTTCATGATTTTAGTGATGAGGTTCCTCCTATGGAGTCTATGCCCATTGTCCGTGAGTTTTCGGAGGTATTCCCTGCTGACCTGCCGGGTATGCCACCCGACATGGATATTGACTTTTACATTGATTTGGCTCCGGGCACTCAGCCCATTTCTATCCCTCCATATTGTATGGCCCCGCCAGAGCTAAATGATTTGAAGGATCAGTTACAGGACTTGCTTGGTAAAGGATTTATTAGGCCTAGTGTTTCTCCTTGGGGTGTGCCAGTGTTGTTTGTTAAGAAGAAAGATGGAACAATGAGAATGTGTATTGACTACCGGCAATTGAACAAGGTTACTATTAAGAACAAGTATCCTTTGCCGAGGATTGATGATTTGTTCGACCAGCCTCAGGGTGCCACAATGTTTTCAAAGATTGATTTGAGATCTGGTTACCATCAGTTGAGGATTAGGGCATCCGATGTCCCTAAGATAGCCTTTCTCACTCGGTATGGCCATTATGAGTTCTTGGTGATCTCGTTTGGGTTGACAAATGCTCCAGCTGCCTTTATGGAGTTGATGAACCGGGTGTTCAGGCCTTATTTAGATTTGTTCGTGATTGTCTTCATTGACGATATTTTGATTTACTCCTGCAGTCGGGAGGAGCACGAGTAGCACCTTCGAGTTGTTCTCCAGACTTTGAAGGACAGTCAGTTGTATGCTAAGTTTTCCAAGTGTGAATTATGGTTGAGCTTGATTGCATTCTCGGGTCATGTTGTATCAGTGGAGGGTATTTAGGTGGATCCCAATAAGATTTCAGCGGTTAGAGATTGGCCTAGACCCACCTAGGCTACAGAGATTCGGAGTTTCTTGGGCTTAACAGGTTATTATCGTCGGTTTGTGGAGGGCTTTTCATCTATTACAGCCCCGATGACCAAGTTGACTCAGAAGGGTGACCAGTTCAAGTGGTCAGATGAGTGTGAAGCGAGCTTTCAGAAACTCAAGACAACCTTGACCACGACACCGGTGTTAGTTTTGCCCACAGGTTCAGGGTCATATACCGTGTATTGTGATGCTTTACGGGTTGGACTTAGTGTAGTGTTGATGCAGGATGGCAAGGTTATAGCTTATGCTTCACGTCAGTTGAAGGTTCATGAGAAGAACTATCCAGTTCATGATTTAGAGTTAGCAGCCATTGTCCATGCGCTGAAGATTTGGAGGCATTATCTGTATGGTGTGTCATGTGAGGTGTTCACATATCATAAGAGTTTGCAATATCTGTTCAAGCAGAAAGAGTTGAATATGAGGCAAAGAAGATGGTTGGAGCTGTTGAAAGACTATGACATTACCATCTTATATCATCTGGGGAAGGCCAATGTGGTGGCCGATGCTTTGAGCCGGAAGTCAGTCAGCATGGGTAGTCTTGCTTATATTGTGGTCGGGGAGCGACCACTTTCTTTAGATGTCCAAGCTTTAGCCAATCGGTTCATGAGATTGGATGTTTCTGAGACTGACGGTGTTTTATCTTATACAGTAGCCCGTTCTTCATTGTTTGATCGTATTCGGGACCGGCAGTATGATGATCGTCATTTATGTGTACTTAGGGATACAGTTCGTCACGGAGGTGCCAAGCAGGTTACGGTTAATGATGAGGGAGTCCTGAGGATGCAGGGTCGTATTTGTGTGCCTGATGTTGATGGACTTCGGGAGTTGATATTGCAGGAGGCCCATAGTTCCTGGTATTCCATTCATCCGGGTGCCACAAAGATGTACCAAGATTTGCGGTAGAATTATTGGTGGCGGGGGATGAAGAAGGATATCGTGGCATACGTAGCACGGTGCTTGAACTGTCAGCAGGTTAAGTACAAGCACCAGAGACCCGGTGGTTTGATGCAGCAGATTGAGATTCCTGAGTGGAAGTGGGAGCGTATCACTATGGATTTCGTAGTTGAACTCCCACGGACTCAGAGGATGTTCGATGCGGTTTGGGTCATTGTGGATAGGCTGATCAAGTCAGCACACTTCATACATGTATCAGTTTCGTATTCTTCAGAGAGATTGGCAAAGATCTACATCAGGGAGATTGTTCGCCTGCATGGTGTGCCCGTGTCCATCATTTCTGACCGAGGTACTCAGTTTACCTCCCATTCCTGGAGAGTATTTCAGCATGAGTTGGGCACACGGGTTGAGTTGAGCACAACGTTTCATCCTCAGACGGACGGACAGTCCGAACGTACTATTCAGATCTTGGAGGATATGTTACGAGCATGTGTCATTGACTTTGGAGGTTCATGGGACCAGTTTTTGCCTTTACCTGAGTTAGCCTACAACAATAACTATCAATCGAGCATTCAGATGGCTCCTTATGAGGCGTTGTATGGTAGGCGATATCGGTCGCCAGTTGGGTGGTTTGAGCCGGGAGAGGCTAGGTTGTTGGGTTTGGAGTTAGTATAGGATGCCTTGGATAAGGTGAAGATCATTCAGGATAGACTTCGTACAGCTCAGTCCAGGCAGAAGAGTTATGCAGACCGTAGAGTTCGTGATTTGGCATTCATGGTAGGAGACCGGGTATTGCTTCGGTATCTCCCATAAAGGGCGTGATGAGGTTCGGAAAGAAGGGCAAGTTGAGCCCTAGGTACATTGGTCCCTTTGAGAATCTTGAGAAGGTAAGAGAGGTGGCCTACAGGCCTTGCCACCGAGTTTATCAGCCGTGCATCCGGTGTTTCATGTATCTATGCTTCGGAAGTATCTTGCCGATCCCTCTCATGTGCTAGACTTCAGTAGTGTTCTGTTGGACAAGGATTTGACTTATGAGGAGGAGCAGGTAGCCATAGTAGCCCGACAGGTTCGTCAGTTGAGATCGAAGAGTTATCCTTCAATCCGTATTCAGTGGAGAGGTCAGTCTGTCGAGGCAGCTACCTAGGAGTTCGATTCCGATATGCGGAGCCAATATGCCCATCTTTTCCCCGATTCAGGTACCTTTCTATGTCCATTCGAGGATGAACATTTGTTTTAGAGGTGGAGATTATGATGACCCAAAAGGTCATCTCGTGTATTTCTAGTTAATTCTGTGTTCCGAGGTCATGAAAACCTCCTTCTATCTCACTTGATTTGCGTGCGCAGCCCGGGCGTGTAGCTGGGGAGCCATTATGTGAAAAACTGAGGAAAATGATCATTTTGTGTTGGAATTTGCATTAAGTTGACTTTGGTCAATATTTTTGGTAAATGGACCCGGGCCCGTGATTTGACGGTCCCGGAGGGTTCGTAGAAAAATATGGGACTTGGGCGTATGCCCGGAATCGAATTCCGAGGTCCCAAGTCCGAGAAATGAATTTTTGAAAGAAATTGTTTTCTGAATTTATAAATTGTTTTTGAAAGTTTAATTATATGTCAAAAATGTGGTATCGGGCCCGTATTTTGGTTACGGAGCCCGATACAGGTTGATATGGTATTTATAACATGTCTGTAAAGTTTGGTAATAAACGGAAGTCATTTGACGTGATTCGGACCCGTAAAGGCAAAGTTTGATATTTGTGAAGTTTTGGAAATTTTTATTGATTTTGGGGTTTAATTCGTTGTTTATGATGTTATTTTGGCGATTTGATCGCACGAATAAGTCCGTAGGATATTTTTGAGGTGGTGTGCATATTTAGTTTGGAGCCCCGAGGGCTCGGGTGAGTTTCGGGTAGATGTCAGGGTGTTTAACTAAGGAAAAATCTGGTGTTGGAAGCAGTTTCTGGTGTCTGGTGTAATGTACTATGCGATCGCATAAGGTCCTCCGCGATCGCATAACACATGCTGGGATGGGGGCTGGTCTTGTTCTAAGCGATCGCAAAGAGCTGGGTGCGAACGCGGAGCTTTAGGGTCATTGCTCTACGCGAACGCACCCCTTCAGTCGCGATAGCATAAGCTTAGTGAGGGGCTGGGGCTGGGTAGCTAATTACACAGTGCGAATGCGATCCCTTAGTCGCGATTGCGAAGGGTAGTGTCCAGTGTGCCCTGCGATCGCAGTAGCCCATTCGCGATCGGGTAAGCCATTTTCGCCCAGTTATTCTATTTGTCAAAAACAGAACCCATTACGGGATTAGACCCAAATTTCATAATTTCTTCTTCCCCACTTCATCTTGGGCGATTTTTGAGAGACAACTTCACCACAACTTCATAGGTATGTAATCCTAGACTCATTTTCTTCAATAATTATCAACACCCATTAGATTTCTAGGCCTAAAACATGAGTTTAGGGGTAGAAAATTAGGGATTTGGGTAGAGTTAGGGCGTTTTGATTAATTGGGAATTGGACCTCGTTTTGGGGTCGGATCTCAAAACAAATTATATATTCGGGCTCGTGGCTGATCGGGTTTTGGTCCGAACCTTGTGTTCTGACCAAGCGGCCCGGGTCGATTTTTGGATTTTTGGAAAGAATGTTAGAAAGTCTATAAATAAGCATTGGACTTGAATTGTTTAGCATTTCCAGTGATATTTACTGTGTTTTGGATCAAATATCACTTTGGTGGTTGCTCATTTGATAAAAACTCTTAGTTGTGAGTATCGTTGAATATTTTTTTCGGTTGAGCAATATTTCGTAAAGTTAGGTACTTGAGTGAGATTGGTTATAGTTGTGTCCCTTGCCAGGACGATGTTATTTCTGTTGTTGTTCCCTTGCAGGGATGTTGTGATTTATGATTCATGTTGTTAATTTTTCTTGCCAAACTGTTGCTCTTGATATTTTAGCACGAGGGGTCATGTCGTGCCATGTTATGATATTTTAGCACGAGGGGTCATGTCGTGCCATGTTATGATATTTTAACACGAGGGGTCATGCCGTTCCATGTTATGATATTTTAGCACGAGGGGTCATGCCGTTCCATGTTATGATATTTTAGCACGAGGGGTCATGCTGTGCCATGTTATGATATTTTAGCACGAGGAGTCATGTCGTGCCATGTTATGATATTTTAGCACGAGAGGTCATGCCGTGCCATGTTATGATAGTATAGCACGAGGGGTCATGCCGTGTCGTTTCTATGTACTTATTGTGAGGATGCGAGTAAAAGCACGAAGGGTGATGTCGTGCACTTGCATGCTCTGTGTTGTTAATTCCTGTTCTTACTTCGATATTTAAATTGTTGCCTTATTCCGTTATACCTGTTATTTGCTACCTCTTTATCCCCAGTAGTTTTCCCCTTTATTTTGTACTTAGTTGATTATTTCCTGTTGTTGTTATTTTCCTTCGGATGTTATTAAAATTGCACAAGTTACATCATTGTCGTGTCCTAGCCTCGTCATTACTTCGCCGAGGTTAGGCTCGTCACTTACTCAGTACATGGGGTCGGTTCTACTGATACTACACCTGCACACTTTTTGTTGTGCAGATCCCGATACAAGACCCTGTGGACATTGAGCTAGGAGGCTTCCTTCAGTCCACCCAGAGATACTGAGGTAGTCCTGCAAGCGTCCGAAGGCCTTGGCGTCCCCTTCCACTTCTTCATTCTGTTTTTTGTATTTCAAAGCAAATGTAATTATTTCTTTCAGACATTTATATGTATTAATCTTAGATAGTCTGTGACATTGTGACTCCAAAGATCTGGGTTGGTTATTTTGAGAATTCGTAAAATTTATGGATTTAGTTATGTATTTCTTTTATCCGTTTTCATTTTAAGCTTTTACTCATGGAAAAAGTCGTATTTCACTTGTTCTCACTTAGTAATAACATTTTTTAATAAATTTGATTAATTACGTTGGCTTGCCTAGCGGGCTCAACGTTAGGCGCCATCACGGTCCCGACGTGGGAAATTCGGGTCGTGACAGTCACCAAATACATGAGAATCTATACATGGATATAGGCTAATACAATGTCTAGAGAATAAAGTCTGAAACATAAATAAAGATAAGGAAGGAGTGTCAAGGTTTGCGAACGCCATGCAACTACCTTGATAATCTTCAAAAGATCCCGACTCCACCACTCAACAGTCGTCGTGAACGGAAGCACCTGGATCTGTACACGAGGTGAAGGGTGTAGCGTGAGTACAACCAACTCAATAAGTAACAAATTCAAACTTTGGACCTAAAGTAGTGACGAACTCAACCGATATCAATATAGAAATAACAGTGCAGAAACGTAGACATGCTTGCAAGTTTAGCAGTTAAAGCCTCGTGTCAATGCACATGTTGTATGTGATGCACCATGCTAAAAGCCTTGTGTGCTCACTCTCTCGAAATGCTCAATCACTCAGTACTATATATGGTCGATCCGACCCAGGGAAGATCCATCCCAGAATATATACATCAACTGACCATCAGTCACTCAGCACTGGGTAGAGCCAATCCAGCCCGTGGGAAAGATCCATCCCCAAGTATAACTGCTTCGGACAAGATCCATGTCCAGATAAGCTCCATCCCTCAATATAAATCAATCGCGCTCACTGGGTGTGTGTGCAGTCTCCGGAAGGACTCCTTCAGCCCAAGCGCTATCATAAATCAATAAAACCCACTGCGGCGTGCAACCCGATCCCATAAATGTTACTCAAAATCAGGCCCTCTGCCTCACTCAATCATCAATCTCTCCTCTCTCTCTCTCTCTCTCTCTCACCGGCTCACAATATCATGAAACTAACCCGAAAACAATGATATGATGTATCAAAAAGATAGCAACAGAGACTAAGATATGATATGTAATTGATGTTTTAGACTTCAATACTACACGATATTACAAGTTAATTGTGCAATACCCAATTTTCGAGTGCTGTCTAATAAGAAGAACCTGGTTATTCTTAGTGCACTACTTACTATTGTTTGCGGAATAATTAAGCATTAATAGTAAATACACAGGGATTTTTACGTGGAAAACACCTGGCTCAAAAGGTGAAAAAACCACGACCTACTCCTCAGTAGGATTTGCTCAAACTCTTCACTAAAACTCTGAGCCAAAACGGACTTACAAAATAAACTCTTTTGTAATCCTAGGACTAACTCTAATCCTCTTTGTATCAACTAGCCTCTAGCTAATTTCTACA